>JAODGE020028418.1:0-10562 GCA_027574965.2 Ecitophya simulans
GTCACCCATTACAAGGAGTATCTCTGAGCGTTTGCACATTGCCACAGCTGCATTTAAGGATGAATAAAATTCGTCCTTCTCTGTTTCATTTGCATTCTCTGTGGGTGCATAGCATTGGGTGTTAACAGGTGTTAGTTCTGGGTAAACGTAATTTCTATGTTATTGATATGTGGACTTTGTTCCCTAATCTTATTTATTTGTTATTTGTTTTAGATAATTGCGACAATGTATAAAGCATTTTCTCACATTGGAACAGTGAAAATCACCAAAGTTATTCCACATCTGTTTGGAATGCTAAATTGCTAAATTGCTCTCTACAGAAGAGTAAACATTTTGACATTCATACTTATCTTTTTGAGAAAATATTGCATAAAATAAAACAACATTTTAGGCATCAAAGAAGAAGAAAAGAAGAAGAAAATACAAATAATCTAAAAAATAAACAACTTGTTGTTTTCACTTAAAGTACTATTGTTTGATAGCTACTAAACTAAATCGAAGCAATAGTGATAAACTATTGTTCAATAAAAACTCAAAAATAATAAACAACGTATTTGTTTATAGTAGGTGATAATTGTGAAGGTAATAATATAAATTGAACATAAAAATTGGATACAAATAACTAATAAATTTTAGACAGTTAACTTGTGAAGTTGATCAATTTGCATTAGTTTTTCTAATAATTTGATAAATTAAAAGACATCTCTCATGTTAATAGTAAATCTTCTCCAGTAAAAGTGTTATTAAATCACATAATCTTAAAAGTAATGAAGATATCATTACCTTTAAGATTTAAACTACCATAATGAATTGTATTATAAACTTAACTAAAACAATTTCCAATCATTTCTAGAAACATACATGTGAATTTATAATTATTGCTTACAATAATAATTAAGGAACAATTAAATCATTACTTTCACTGTAAAATTATCTTTAAAAAATAAAAGTTGATTTCTTGTGTAAAAATTTATAAATCACATAATCTTAAATGGAGTGAAAATCAAAAAACCAGCTGACAGTTTACTGCAAATGTAATAAAGTCTGCAAATCAAGTCAAAAATATTAAAACTGCCTGGAAATGTGTGTTTTAAACCATAGATTTTGCCATTGAACAACAAATATTTGCAACAGTTAATCTTATATTAATTAAATTAAGTAACAAAGATACAAATATAACGCGACAGTAAAGCCACCGTTTAAACTAAAGTTGATTCTTTGTGATAATTTTTATAAAATGCACGAATGTTAAAATTTACTAGCATCACCACTTAAAAATGTTAAACTTAATTGTATTAAACAATCTTTAAAAATCTTTAAAATTTTAATACTGTTGTGGCTTGAAGATTTTGTTAATTAGTAGACAGCAAACTTTAAATTTATTCTGTTTCTAAAAACAGATGAGAGTCGGGGTCAAAAAAATTGGAATGGGACTGGTAATTTTGAAACAATAATGATTACAAACTGTATGTTTTACTTAAAAGTCGTAAAAATAAATAATAAATGAGAAGGTTAGCGTCACCGTTTGCAGCAATTATTTAAGAATGAACTTAAAATGATGACAAACGAATAAAATTGTTAAACAAATGTGTATCCAAGCCTATCAACATTAATATAATTAAATACTTAAAGTTACCAATCGACAATTAGATATTAAAAAATACTAATTTATTTAAAACATTTGAAGTTCAGTTACATTTTGTTTAGATGGAAATCCAATAGCAGGTTCCATCTAAACATCTATCTAAAATTGCAAGTTAAGGTGGCGTGAGCTAGTGAATGCGTAATCTTTTAAAAGTTTATTCAAACTTACTATAAAGACAACAAAACTTGTTGAATTTGACTATTAAAACTGGTTTAAGTTTTTTTTTGATTAATGATTAGAAAAAATTATCATTTTTGTTTGGAATATTTGCTAACTAGCAGAAAAATAAATATTATCAAATTATTACTCCGGCGTTTGCGTAAATTCACAATTTATGATTTGAGTGAAAACTAGATCGATTAAATTACTGGATTTTTATTACTAAGTTCGGCTATTCGAAATTTTTTTTAGCAAAATATTTAAATCGATGAACTATCTATTCGGTTTTTAAAGATAGCCATTAAGCATTACGGCATTCACTGTTGGTAGCAAAACGAACAAATGTGACTAGTAATCCATTATCGATAATGCGAATGTACATGAAACAAAATTTTAAATTTTAAAAGTGTTGAAAATTAAATTACAAATTTAAAGGCCAGCATCGCATCTAAGCAATAATTTTAAAACAAACCCACAATTATGTACTGCTCCGTAATGTACATTTTAAAGACATACAATGATAAAATTAAATTACGTCATCATAATGATCAAGGAATGAAATAAATAATATAAATAAATCAATACTTGCTTCCACGTTCATTTAAAGTCGCAATTTAAAGATAACAATATAATCATAGTGGCAAATTTTATAAACTTTCGTAACTAAATGTAAGTGGAAAGTTGTGAACATGTCAGAATAAAAGGATAGATCCATATTAATATTAATATAAAAACAACCACAAGAACAGCAAAAACAACATTAAATTAGAACAATGCTTTTTGTACAGTGATGACTGCACTATTTCTTATGGAAATTTATTGGAGAAAAATTTGTCTTCAATTTACGATTTAGACACGAAAGTCATAACATTATTGCTTTTAGAAACATGAAATAATATACGCCGTAATTTTATACCAACTGGGCATAGTCGATTGCTTCTTATGTCATTACCTGTGTGGCAGTATTCGCTCGAACTTTATCTCGAAATTTTTGCGATAATAGGTCAATAAGGAAAGAGGTTCTCAGCATAATGTAGTGCGGTGTTCCAGAGGTTACCCTGCTGGTAGCTTTAGATGTCATAAGCGTATACATACTTTGAAGGTTTATTACACATCGCTTAGTTGGCGTCATAAAGATGACGGCTTATGTAAGTTGAACTATTAGTAGTAGGATTATTTCAGTTAGCCCATACCAAATGGAAGGATTTAGATATGCTAGAAAATTAGTATTTAATTAATTTCAGGAGGAGATTCAGGATGGAACTATCCTTAGGACTCTTATTAATAAGGTAATGTTCATCTCGTTTTAGAGTTGTAAGCTGTCCATCCATAATGTGATTAAATCGGATAGGATGTTTAGATGAAATTAATTGAGACTTAATCGCTTGAATGGTGTTAAGCTAGTTTAGTCATACGTACTTTTCGTAATACGTTTTTGAAGTAAATTTTGATTGCTGTTGATTGTAGCACTCAAACAAGTGAGATGAATATGAGTGAAAAATAAGACACATTTTTTTTAAACAAAAATATATATTTATTATTGTTTGGTATTGTTTCTAGCGGCCCCCGTTAGACATGCCGTTGATGTAAGTTGTAGAGAAGTTTTGCTAGAATTATTTAACTCAATTTGTGCTAATTGTGTTACAGCGAAAAATAAAACAGTTATAGCAGGTTTGCGTATTGTTGAAATAAGTTTTGTGTCAATATAGTTATTTAGCAATGTGTAGTGCTAAATTTGCTCTGCAAAAGGTATTATTTGAATTTATTTAATTTATCTAATGTCTGGTTATATGGGAATGTCTGAAAGTAATTTTTGATTATTTTTAAAGTAAATGCTTAGAGGATGCGGCGTTAGAAGGGTTTTGGTGAGTTTTTTGCTAAAAATTGTGGCTCTATAAAATTTGGTATTTAATTTTTTAATGTGTTGTTTAAAGTTTCCAGTTTCCGCCACTGAATTTTGGATCTTTTGTTTTGTAAATGGGTTGTATACGCCCTAAATTTGTCGAAGTCCTTCAATGTATGCTAATTTGTTGATATTTCTATTAGTTGTTAATGAGTAGATTAGACATCCATAAGTTAGAATCGGGCGAATGGCTGTTTTGCAAATGGAAAGTTTTATTTTTGGATCTAATTTGGCCTTGAAATTTAGTAGATTGTGGATTTTTTTAAGCGCTCCTATTGTTTTAGAGGTAGTGTACGAGATATGTTTTGTAAATCTTAAGCGCGGGTCTAATTTCATGCCCAGATATTTTACGCAGTCTGTTTGTGGGATATTTATTTTGTTAAGCCGTGGTGTGTTTATGTGTCGGATTTTTTTTTGCTGATCGAGTGAAGTATGTGAGGGTGAATTTTAAGGGGTTTGGTTTGATTTTCGAGTTATTGCAGTATTCTTCCAGCTTGTTGAGTACTGTTTGTATTAGTCGATTGGCTATATTTGAATCGGTCGCTTTGGTGATGAAAGCGGCATCGTCAGCAAAGAAAGCAATGTGAGCGTTCGTGTTAGTTGGAATTGGGGAATCGTAGATGTATTCGTTAAATAAAAGCAGAGATACTACGCCCCCTTGAGGGGAGTCTATTACCGAGAATTTTGACTTGAAAGGTTTGATTAGTTAGACATGAATCTATAATGACGGTAATGTGAATTGGAAAATTTAGGAGAATGAATTTGTATATTAGTGAATCGTGCGGAATTTTGTCAAAGGCTTTTTCAAAATCTATTGTGGTTAAAACGGTTAGTCTGTTAAGTTTCAGATTTTGAGATATTATGTTAGTAATTTGTGCTAGTTGGAGTATGGTGGAATGGGAGGCGCAAAATCCGAATTGTTCGGCAGGGAGAAGATTGTTGGTTTCAAGATGGTTTACTATTTCAAAGTTGATGAGTTTTTTTTTTTATAGATTTTGCCTAGCGAGAGCAGAAGACTGATTGGTCTGTAGTTTTCGGGATTTGTGGGGTTTTTGTTTGGTTTTTGAAAGTTGATTATTGTGGCGTGTTTCCAAGTAGTTGGGAAGTAGCTGAGAGAATAGTGTAATTTTTGGAAGAAGATTTTTAATCATAGGATTGGAAATTCCATTGAAACCTGGAGCTTTTTGTTGTTTAGATTTTTAATTGTTGTTTTGATTTCCGAAAGCGTAAATTTATGATTGTGGGTGTGGGCGGCATGCATGTCATAAAATTTAGTTAAGGTGTTGGCAATAGTATTTTCTAGACTTAAATTTGGAAAATTTGTGCTCAGGTTATGGGATTCTATTGTGCATTTGTGTATTTTAGCGATGGCGTGCGGGTCAGTAATGCTGTTATTGTTGATTATGAGGTGTGATAATTTAGTCGGGATGTTTGATGATTTGTTATAAATTTTCCAAAAATAGTTGTTTGATAGTGTAAATGTTTTGAGGTGGTTTTGCCAAAGAGTGTTGTTATGTTCTATTAAAAGGTTTAATAGTAGTATTTAATTCTTTGATTAGCCGTAGATTAGTAGTATTGAAATGTTTTTGGTTATCTCTGCGAAGTTTGTTGCGGAGTTGTTTTAGATGCTTTATATGGGGTGGGAGTGAGTTTTAAAAATGTTGTATAGCCATTTTTTGTTAAAAGACCATGGATTTCAGTGGGGATCGAAAATTTGTTGATAGTTTGCATAAATTTGTTCCAATCAGTATAAAAATAGTTTGTCGAAATAGAGGATAGTTTTTTGAAGATTTTAAATTTTGTAGTAACTGGGTAATGATCTGAGCTGAGCTCTGTAATTGTGTTTGGGAGGACGTTATTATCATGGTAGTTTGTATGTAATTATTATATCAATCGTGGATGGTAAGGAGTTACTGCGTTTTGGAAAAGTGGGTTGTGGTGGGAAGTATAGATGCGCTTCTAAAGTTTGTGAAATAAATCAATGAAGAATTATACCGTTTTAATTGTTTAAAGGGTTGTTCCATGCGGTGTAATTGCATTGAAATCTCCGGCTATTATGGTTTGTTTTGATGAATTAAGTAGCATTTTGAGCCATGCGGGTTTTAAGCGAATGTTTAGGTGGTTGTAAAAATTTATTATTTGAAGTTGTTTAGAAGAGATTAATATGTAATCGTTACGTGCTTGTTGAATGTGAAAAGATTTTAAAATTGAATTTTTAATATATGTGGCTATTCGTCCCGATTCTATTTTTATGTAGTTTGCTATGTTAGGTGCTGTTTGGTGTTGAGTTTTTGTTGCTTTTTGTACTAGAAAGATGTCTATTTGATTATGTTCTAAAAAGTACTCTGTTTCTCGAATTTTGTTTACTAAAGAGTGCGCATTAAATTGGCATATTTTAAGTGTAGATATAGATTTTTTAGTGGCCATTGTTAGCAAACAAATGTTCATAAAGTATAATAATTTTTGTTACGCGGTCTGGCACTTTGTCGAGTTGTGATTTAAGTTGTTTGCAAATTTGCATTAGTTCAAGTAGTTTGTTTGTCTTTGTGCTATTTGACATACCTTGAGTTTTAGCTTGAGTGTAGNTTGGCTACGGATCACGGCACGTCCGAACACGACGAATTTTTTTTTTGTAAATAACGCAGAGAAAAAACCCGCTGGCTGCGTGGGGTCCTTGGCAGTTAACGCATGTAGCTGGAGAATCTCTGGTTTTCTTGCAATCGACAGTTAGATGATTTCCAATGCATTTGACGCAGCGGGGAGTGTTGTGGCAGTAGGATGAGCCGTGTCCGAATCGTTGGCAGCGGTGGCACATGGTGTATTGTCTTCCTTTTATGTATTTTTGCCATTTGACAGCTGTATTATCAATATGTCTAATTTCCTTCAGTNTTGCTATGTTGTTGTAGTCGCCTGGATTTTTGGCAAAAATTTTGGTTGGTTGTGTTTTATTTGTGGCGTAGTAAATAAATGGTGGTTCAATAGTTATTTCTCTTATTCTTGAGTGGAAATGCTTCAAATTATCAATTTCGGTATTGATAAATATTGTCGAAATTTTTGTGTTATTAGCCGAGTTGCTTTTGGTGCGGTTCTGATTCTTTGTAGTTTTAGTCAGCGTTGATGTGTTTGGTTTCGTTTTGAATAGTTTTGGCGGTTCCGCAGTTTCATTTGACTTGCGTACTTGCCTTGGGTTTTCTGTTGTGTTGTCGTCGGGTGCTAAACTTGCATAGTAGTTTCTATTTGTAATTGGTTCTGCGGTGTTTCCCTCTCGTTCTGGTCGATGCTTTTTTCTTGTTTGCGTCTCGTAACTTTCATATTCGGCGGTAACTTTGGATAGGCGTTTGTTCTCTTCAGCGAGACTGTTGTATGCTTCTTCGGTAATACGGGGTTTGGATGAGCTTCGGCGTGAGCCCTGATCTAATATTGACAGGGGACCAACTTCAACTTTGTATTAAACTTAAGCAGATGTATTGTATTTTGAGCACTGTTATATATCTTGTTTGTGTGCGCGCAAGCGCGCATAGGTTGCTGACTGACTTACTGACTGCGACTGGACTTATTAGCTCAAACACTGATCTTAAATACGGCAGAGTTTTCCCTTTCCGGTCCAACGCAACCTATAATTGGCGAGCACCCCCGGGACTCACTCAGCATTGAGCCAATGGACGTTGAACAATTGCCACCGTTCCAGAGTTTTGTTCAATAGCTGGAGAGCATATTTGCTGAGCGTGCATTGCGTAAATTTAAGTCACTCGCCTCGCGTTAAACCGCTTCAAACTCCTAGCGTCAGCACGTATGTGTTCCAAAGCGTCGGTTTTCGCAGACACAAATAAACTTAAATTTAAAAGTGTACAAATAACCGAAAAGTTCCGGTGTGTCGGTATATATCTGTTTCGAAGCGTCGGTTTTTGCAAACACAAATAAACTTAACCTTAAGAACGTTCAAATGACTGAAAGGTTGTGGTGTGTCAGCACGCATGTGCGGTCGCCGAAGCGCACCAGATCGTGCAAATGGACTAATTTTCTAATAAAAGAACAACATTTTCTTAATTCTTTAGCGCACTTGTACGACGCACCAGAACGTGAGACTCGCCCAATAAACAAAATTCAAACGCTCAAAATCACATTCTCTTCAAACAAAATAAATGCGAATTTTGCTGACGTGCTTTATTCGTGTCGCATCTAGGTGGCCGCAACATTTTCTCGCCTAAAACCCTGTCATTTTGGTGAAAGTTTTATCCTTCGCGACGAATACAAAGTTCTGTAACAAAAAGTCTCTACAACGGAGTGAAGCGCTCCGGCGCCTTCACCATACGTCCGTGCCATGTGCGCTGGATCTTTTGCGTCTCACAATCAGTAGCGCACTCCAGAGAAATGATTCGTTGTACCGGCCGCATTAGAAATCCTTGAGTTGAACGCGCATTACACGAGAGATGCCACTTTTTCCCGGCACTAGTTCTTCGACCCGAGCTAAAAGCTAGTCTATTCGCTTCTCGTTGTCGCTGCCTAAGAGCACGATGTCTCCCATCTTCAGCTCCTAGGCAACGTGATGTTGTGCAATGGTCTTCAGCTGTCCCAGATATTCGGATCGAAACCGTTGGCGATGGACATCCTTGATGTTCTGTCGATACGCCGTTTTTTTGGACAGCCTTCTTCTATCCACCAAATCGGCGTCTGATATCCCTTCTAAATCCCCGTCCATCAAAAATGAGTTGGGCGTCAATGCCAGTAGGTCATTGTTCATCACGGCCTTGCAATCGCAGATCACCGTGACCAATTAATTCTTCGTATTCCAACGACGCCCGTCCCAAAACTGCGTAGAAGACGTTTGAGAATCCCGATAAAGTGTTCTCACAATCCACCCCACTATGCTGCAGTAAATGGGTTAAAAACTCATTCTATTTAGTGACTTGATGAGTATGTTTGCACTTTCACCAGTTGATGGTGTCGAATAAGTTCGTCGTGCGAACGAAGTTCCGTCCATTGTCCCAGTAGATCTTGTTCGGACAACCCCGTCTTGCAGCAAAGCGTCGCAACGCTAGTAAGAATGCACTGCCCGGTACATGGCACATATAAATATGCAGATCCAGGTTTTCCCTCCGCCATTAGTTAACAACAATCCCGCAAAATCTACACCGGTCACTTCAAAAACGCGGGCATCTCGAATCCGATCTTGTGTTCAGTGTGGATCATGCGTCGCACGACCGCGTGTTCGCCCGGCAATACTACGGGAAAACGAATATCATTCGCGTCGTCGCGTAAACACATCTGTGACCTCATTCAGATGACGCCATCTTGGTCAATGAATGGTGACAAATTTGTGATTTGCTCGTCCGTCACTCCTACAAATGGTTGAAGTTGGAAAAACCTCCAGACGCGTTTCTTCCCTGTTTGGATTTCTGGGGCCGTCAGTTCTCCTTGTTGCTGTAGTCTCGGATTTGCAGCGTTGTAGTAGAACCGTAAAATCCACGCCACCGTTCGTACCGTTTTTATGTGGCTGGAGAAATAAACTAGATGGAGATCGCAAAACTTAGTGTCGACGCTTGCTATCAGGAGTCTTTTTTTACGCTCTGCTAGAACTTCCTCTTCGTTGAACTCTACTGCGGACGTTGGCCACACCTGCTCAGAAAGCTTTAACCTCGCGAGTCCGTTTCACCATTGATGTTCAATAAACTTCTTTGCTGTACATCCACAGAATGATAAATCCGCTGGGTTTTCCTCTCCGGAACGTATCTCTAGGACGAAGGGTCACTGAGTTCTCGAATCTCCTTGTTTTGGTTTCTCACGAAAGGTGCCCAAACTGCCCACGCTGCGTTGTATCCACGTGAAGGCCGTCGACGAGTCACTCCAGTAGGTCACGTGATGCTCAAACTCCAGGTCGGTTTCAAGCTGTTGTATAATCGACACTCTACAGTTGTTGCCATCAGTTCGAGCCTGGGAATGCTCATTTCCTTCAAGGGCGTGACTCGAGCTTTAGCCGCCAAGAGACGCACACGCCATCTTTGTCTTCCACACGGTTGAAGATCACGGCTTCGCTCGCTATCACGGCGCCGCAGAACACATGTACCGAGTGTCTGGCACCACCCCCTCGCATCCATTGCGGTTCTTGCGCTTCTCTGAGCAGCCCTCCTTTTCCCTCTTCTCCCTCTTTCAGTCCCTACCACCATGCGACAAATTCTTGGCGTGACTCTCCGTCCAATGGCTCCTCCCAGGACTTACCTTCCTCGTACAATTTGCGATGCAACAGTTTGGGCTGAACTAACACCGGCGCAGTAAATCCAAGCGGATCAAAGACACTTTGCACTTCCGATAACACCGTTCGATTTCTTGCCTTTTGCACACATCGACTTAAAATTGCGTTTAACTTTAGTCCTAATGTGACTCCGTTTTTCCCACATGAGTCCCAACACAGACACAACTACCGTATCATCACCACCAAGCCGCTATAATGTCTAACGTCTCGCGTTGAAAACATTCAGCGTCACGTTTGTCCCGCACACTTGTGACGCAATTGTCCACACAAAAACTCTTGGCTACTTTGTTAATGGTGTCTTGCGCATATTGTCTTTTGCACTTGCACTTTTTAAGGTGGAATTCTACAGTAGCTCTGAGCAGAAACGGACTGCTGTTTACTTTGAACACTACGCGACAGTGGCGATATTCGATTGTCTGTTCATCGCGAACCCACAGAAAACGTAAGGCATCCCGATCCGTCACCGCGACACTGATTTGCTGGAACGCCTTCTTATTGTCCGTCAATGATCCCACTTTTCACATACTTTCACCTTTCACCAAACAGTGCTTTAACCACGGCACACCTTTCTCACGCGCGAACGCATCAAACACGGGCCGTATCTT
>JAODGE020028420.1:0-11094 GCA_027574965.2 Ecitophya simulans
TGCTGGCGGCAGCACAGAGCTACGAGTTGGCGCCATTGCGGTATAGATGGAGTTGCTGGCCGTGAAGCTTTGATGTATGTTAAGTTGCATATGGAGCTTTTAAACATTTGATAGTCGCTGGAAAAAAGAAACGCTGAGGAATTTGGATCGTTGCTGTAATGTTAGACAAAAGACGGCAGCCTGTAGAAACTGATTACGTTGTGTATTGTGGAGAAAATTCACAAAGTCTCGGAAAACTACTGCCTGTGAGCTGCTTAACCTTAAATTATTGAGTAATATGCAATGAAGGTTTCAATTAAAGTAACATAAAAATTCGCCTCTCTTTTCTCTTCTACAACCCTATCGTCTTCATTTGTTAACTATCGTAAATTTTGACAATGAGGAGAATTCTCCACAGTTGATTCTCAACTTCTGCGAAGGTCAGATCGGCGGATTTCTGACAAAGAGCCATTGACAAAGTGGTCGAGCGGTGACAGGCGAATGTATAATTGATTAAATCGTTCTTATATTTGTTAAGGAACGGTCGAATTATTAATAAAGAAAGAAACGATCATTACTTATCACTTAACTCAATTTTGTCATCTCTATTGAAAAGAACGAAAAACTAGGACGATACGACAATAATTTGCTTCACTTGACGTTCTCATTTTTGTTTATTGTAGAATACCAACAAATGTTTAATATGAGTTAATTCGTAAATTAATGTGATTAATTTGGAAATTAAAAAATGATTAATTTATTTATTTTACAATATCAATATGAAAATTAGACCAATTTCTTCGGAAATTTGATAAACACTTTATGCATCAATATTTTCTTTCTTGATATATATGTGATATATATGCCTAATTACAGATGTTTAAAAAATAGTTTAAATTGTTTACATATTTCCGTTACAAATTTGTGAAATTTGTGGAAAATTTTTGAACATTTTTTCGAAAAGTTAATGACAACTTTATTTCCTCATATTTTCTCCCTGGTTTATTAAAATTATCTTACTTATTTTAAAACTTATGACAAATCAAAGATTGTTAAAGTAGAGTATATTTCTTTCGCAATTTTGGTATAAAAAATCAAGTTTTCTGAATTATTTGTATTAGATTTTTTAAATTTTTGTTGGAAAGTTAATAAAAACTTATTATTTAACACAATTTGACTATGACAAAAAAACGAAGACGATACTACACAAGTTGCTTCACTTGATGTTCGCATATCTGTATATTGTAACTAACGAAAAAGGCCACCGAAAGACGCTCATTTTTTATTATTCCGGCCAATTTAATCTACCATCTTGTTGAAATATTTTATCTTTACTTATTGTTAGAATGACAAAAAATATAATAAAATATATAGAAATAAAACCGTTGGCGTACGGTTGGTTGCATACAGTTTTGTATCACAGTCAATTTAAGAAGTGTTTAGTCGACTTTTTCGATAACTTCGGATTATTAAGCAGCACCCAGACGCGTGTGCTCAGGATTATTCCTCACGTTGCGCTCGTTTGATTAGCTCGTGATTAGTCGTGATTACGCGACTCCGAAAACGCCAGCGCGTTCAACAACGCACATCCTTATTAAGCGCGCTTGCTGCGCGTCTGGCTTAACTCTACGCGCGTCCAACCTAAGAAACGATTGTTAGACAACATAGTTAATCGTAATTGACACCTCGAACTGAGGCCGCGACGATCTCGATAGCAATAATTAGATTTTGTTGGACAGCGTTCCACTCTCTAATGGACCGACTTAGTCGAAGGACGAGAAGTCCCGACCTGACTTAAGTCGTACGTAATGCCGGTTTGCACGCGCTTAAGGTGGTAATTATCGCTGGAGATTGCTGCATGTGCTTTCAGTTTACTATGACTTTTCATTGTGATGTGATGATTCTGTGTCGCAACGGCTTAAGTCGCCTTGCCGCCGAGGAGAAAGGGTCGGGACGCCTGGTTGAAGTGTGCGACGGCGTCAATGCCGACCTGCGCTCTTGATTTAAGTCACTGGCACTTTGTCGCTTTCTTTCGCGCTTGCATGCTGACTGAACTGTGGAGAAGTGTGTCAATGTTTAGAAGCATATGCGAAACGTTCCGGTGGATGTGACTCGATTTCCAAGTTGATGAGTAATTAAGTGGAAGTGATTTAAGCGGTGGAAATTTTTGAGGGTGCAAAGTGAGTAGCGACTTATACAATATTTATCATTTCTTCATCTGCATTGTACTGTTAAATGTAAAGCGGCTATACTTTTGCGAATAATTAGTTTAATAATACTTTTATGTTTGGTATGTAAAATGGTCTTAATTACTTTAAACATTATAATGGTGCAAAGTTAGCCATAGAACATTTAACGGTTTAAACATATTTTGATCATTTTAATATGGAAGTGAAGTAACTCAGACATTTAAAAATTTTCCAAGATTTTATAATAGTTTAGTCTTTAACAATTTATAATATTATTTGAATTAGTTTGAATGTTATGACAAATCAAAAATTATACACAATTATTATACAACTTCAGTATAAAACAAAGAAAATTTTCTTCAGAAAGTTGATAAACGCTATACATCAATATTTTCTTTCTTAGTATATGAAATTATCATAATTATTTCAAAAGTTATAGCAACTTGAAGATAGTTAAACAAATGTATAAATTTTTTTACATAATTTCGTTACAAGTTCAGTTCTAAAATAAAATCAATCAAAAATCAGGAGAGATTTTCCACAATTACTTTGAAAAATTGACAATCACTTTATTACGCAATATTTACGTTTTTAGTTTATAAAATTATCCTAATTATTTAAAATGTTATGGTTAAACACTGTATTTTACAATGTTACTATGAAATATCAAATAATGTATCAACAGTATCAGAGTTTTCAAAATCTTTTTAGAAAGTTGATAAACTAGATTTCTCAATATTCTTTTTATTAGTATATAAAATTTTCTTTATAATTTTAAAAATTATGGCAAATTAAAAATAGTTAAAGAAAATTTTGTATTTTTTTAAAGTTTTGAAATGAAATAAATTGAAAACCATGAAAGATTTTTCAAAATTTATTTCAAAAATTGATGAATACTTTATTTTGCAATATTTTTTTTAGTTTATATAATTATATTAATTATTATAAAAGTTATGGTAAATGAAATAGTAGAAATACGCGTATTTCGTTTACAATTTTAGTATGCAAATTAGGTAACATATAAACCGTATTAGATTTTTCAAAATTTATTTGAAAAGAAGATGAAGACTATACATCAATACTTTCTTCTCTGGTGCATAAAATTATCTTAATTATGTCAAAAGTTATGGCGAATCAAAGATGGTTAAAGAAAAGTTTAAATTTTCTACATATTACCGTTACAAGTGCAGCTTTAAAATCAAATAAAGCAAAAACCGCGAATGATTGTCCAAAATTTCTTTGACAAATTGACTAACACCGCATTTTTCAATAGGTCTTGCTTTAGTTTATAAAATTAAGTTATGGCAAATCAGAAATGATTAAAGAAAAATTTTAATCATACGCTCATTTCTTTCACAGTTCCACTGACAAATCAAATAACACATAAACATTCGACTCCTACATATAACAAATGATAACCATATTTTGCAATAGTTCTTTAATTTATATATTTATTTTGATTGATATAAAAGTGATGATGAATGAAATAGCTTAAATTAAACGCTTATTTTTTTTTACAATTTTATTACGAAAAATGAAGTAACTCGTAAACCGTATCGGATTTTTAAAAAGTTTATACATTGCTTTATACTTTAATATGTTTTCTTGGTATATAAAATTATTTTAATTATTTCAAAAGTTATGGCGAATCAAAGATCAAAAGTTCAACTTTAAAATCAAATAAGTCAAATCCCACGAAATATTTTCCAAAATTTCTTTGAAAAGGTGATGAACACTTCATTCCTCAAAATTTCCTTTTTTATATATAAAATTATCTTAATTATTTCAAAAGTTATGGCAAATTGAAGATGGCTAAAAAAGTTAAATTTTTTAAAAGTTTTAAAATGAAATAAATTAAAAACCGTGGGGGTCTTTTCAAATTAATTCGTAAAATTGATGAACACTAAATTTTGCATTTTTTTCTTTATTTTATAAAAGTATCTTTATTATTGTCAAAGTTATGACAAATTAAAAATGGTTAAATAAAAGTTGAAATTTTTTACATATTACGTTACAAGTTCAGCTTTAAAATCAAATAAATCACAGAGATTTTTCAAAAGTTCTTTGAAAACTTGTTGTTCTAGTTTAGAAACTTACCTTAATTATTATAAATGTTATGAAAAATTAAAAATGGTATAAGAAAAGTTTTATTTTTTACATACTGTTATTACAAAATTATTAAAATGAAATAAATCAACAACCATGAGAGATTTTCTAAAATTTGTTTTAAAACTTGCCGAACACTTTATTCCCCATTATGTCCTGTTCTACTTTATAAACTTATCATAATTATTATAAAAGTTATGGCGAATTAAAAATAGTTATGGGAAAGTTTAAAATTTTACACTTATCACCGTGACAAATCCAGTTTTAAAATCAAATAAAGAAAAACTGTGAATGATTGTCCAAAATTTTTTTGACAACTTGACGAACATCGAATTCCTCAATACGTCTTGCTTTAGTTTATAAGATTAACTTAATTTCCACTATGTTCCACTATGACAAATCAAATAACACATAAACATTAGACTCCTACATACTCGTATCTCGAATAGAATGAAATTCCACCGGTGCGGACCATCGTCCAGATTTAACTGGACCTGGGATTAATTCGATTCGAATTCAGGCCGGTCGTCGTCGTCGCCGCGCCGACGCGCGCCGAGCCAACAATAAGTCCGGCCGACTTAAGTCGCGTCCGACGCGGTGCGCGCCGCTAACGGCACAATGTCGATGAACCTGTTTCCTTCGTCTTCCGCGTCGTCCTCGTCGCCGGCGAGCGCGATACCGTTGGTGAAATGCGGCGCGTGCGCACAGGGCGTTCGCCGAAAGTGCGCGGCCGGTGCGAAAGGAGGATGTCGGCCCATATGTGTTCTTCTCGTGACCGATATATATCTATATATCTATATATATATATATACNATGTGCGTCCGGCGCGCGTGTCGCGACGGCGGCGCAGGCGGCGGTCAGTTTTCTTGCGGCCGGCGTTCGGCGCGCGTCGTGCGAGAACGGGCGTGAGACGACGGGGTTGACGATGATGGCGGGTGACTTCCTGTCCCGACGTGAGCGCGAGACGTGATCGGCGCCCGGAATAACGGAATCGCGAACAAGGCGTGAGTTTTGCTAGTTTTTTTGTTGTTTTATTTTTGCGTGATTTGGAGTAGTTCTCCTTACGCTCTATTTCTGAGTGCTAAGTTTCGTTATAGTGGGCCATAGATTTTGCTCGTTTTACGTGCGACTACGTTTGCTCATAGATACGGTCGTTATCGCAGGAATTTCAGAAATACCTTGAACTCGAGGAGTTTCGATGCTGTGAGGCGGATGTTTTAGTTCGAAGCACGTTTTAAATTTTGTTTATCGCGGAAATTTGTCAGAGTGCTCACAGTTTCGATAGATTTTCGCTCGGTTTATGAAATACGAAATTTTTTTGAATTATTTGAATAGTTTGGGTTTGATCCGATTTGGTTTTTTAAGAGAACTTATCTGCCTTTATAAATCGTTTTACTCCGATGTTGAATTGATTTCAAGCTTTGATGATTGTTGCAAGGTTTGAACTTCTATAACTTTTGAACTAAAAGAAGCAAAAAATGGAAAGATGTCAACCAAGAAAAAAATCTGATCTTTGTTTAATTATATATTTGGTCTCACAATCACAACAAATATGACGGAATATGCGTACTTAAAATTGTAACGCACGAGCGTCAGAACGCGACTGATTTGTGTCAATGATAACGAAATATTCGATAAGAGTACATTGCAATATATGAAGTAATGGCTTCTATGTTTATTGAATTTTGAAAGAAATTTTGCTTCCTTACGTACTTGTGTGCTGGCTGAAGTTTGGGGAAGTGTGTCAAATGTTTAAAAACATGTGCGAAACGTTCCGTCAGGCGTGACTCAAGTTCCAAGTTGAATAATTAAGTGGAGGTGACTTAGACGGTGAAATTTTTATGGGTGCAAAGTGAGTAGCGACTTGTGCAATATTTATGATTCTTTTATATACGTTTTGATGGCAAATGCATTTTGATACGTAAAAGTGTCCTAATTACTCTAAAAATTATGATGGTACAAAGTTAGCAATAGATCATTTAACGGTTTGAACATATATTTTAATATGTTGCGTGAAGTAACTCAAAAATCCTGTGAAAATTTCCAACATTTCTTCGAGAAGTTGATAATTACTGTATTCCTCAATTATTTATAAAATTATTATTAGTTTGAATGCTATGACAAATCAACAACTATACATTTATTTATTATACAATTTTAGTTTGAAAACATGAAAAATCTCTCCGGAAAGTTGATAAACACTTTTTGCATCAATATTTTATTTCTTGGTATATAAAATAATTTCAATTATGTCTAAAGTTATGGTGAATTAAAGATGGTTAAAAGAAAGTTGAAATTGTTTATATATTTCCGTTACTAGTTCAGTTTTAGAATGAAATAAATCAAAAACCGTAAGAGATGTTTGAAAATTTATTTGAAAATTTGATTTCACAATATTTCTTTAATTAGTTTATAATATTATCTCAATTATTCTAAAAGTTATGGGGGTCTTTTCAAATTAATTCGTAAAATTGATGAACACTATATTTTGCAATTTTTTTTCTTTAGTTTATAAAAGTATCTTTATTATTGTCAAAGTTATGACAAATTAAAAGTGGTTAAAAGAATTTAAAATTTTTTTACATATTACGTTACAAGTTCAGCTTTAAAATCAAATAAATCAGAGAGATTTTTCAAAAGTTCTTTGAAAACTTGTCGAACAATTTATTCCCCATTTTGTTTTGTTCTAGTTTAGAAACTTATCTTAATTATTATGAAAGTTATGATAAATTAAAAATGGTATAAGAAAAGTTTTATTTTTTACATACTTTTATTACAAAATTATTAAAATGAAATAAATCAACAACTATGAGAGATTTTCTAAAATTTGTTTTAAAACTTGCCGAACACTTTATTCCCCATTATGTCCTGTTCTACCTTATAAACTTATCATAATTATTATAAAAGTTATGGCAAATTAAAAATAGTTATAGAAAAGTTTAAAATTTCCACTTATCACTGTGACAAATCCAGTTTTAAAATCAAATAAAGTAAAAACCGTGAATGATTGTCCAAAATTTCTTTGACAACTTGACAACTTGAAATTCTTTATATATTTCCGTTACTAGTTCAGTTTTAGAATTAAATAAATCAAAAACCGTAAGAGATGTTTGAAAATTTATTTGAAAAATTGATTTCACAATATTTCTTTAATTAGTTTATAATATTATCTCAATTATTCTAAAAGTTATGAGGACTCAAAAATGGCTCCAGAAATGTTTAAATTATACATCTAGGTCTTTTACAATTTCGGTAAGAAAAATCAAGTTTTATGAATTACATGCACCCAATTTTTAAATTTTCTTCGGCAAGTTAATAAACATTTTAACGTACCGGTAACAATGATAATACAATATAGAAATGAAATAGGAAATAGGAAAACAGTTCGCTTTTTGTGTTATTGGATCTCAAAATTGAAATTTGTCAAAATGCTCAACAAATAATTAAATAATTATCACTTTCAACTCACACGAGAAAATTTAATTTGATCGTTTAATTATTGTTTATGTAAATGAATTGCACAATTATAATTATGGTAGATGTTTAATAATATACGAATGATACAAATGATTTATATTTCTTTCTTTGGTTTATATAAAAGTTTGAAAGAGTTAAATAATGCTCTTATTTCTTTTACAATTTGAGTATGAAAAATTAGTGGTTCATAAACCGTATCAGATATTTCAAAATTTCTTTGCAAAGTAGATGAACACAAAATTATCTTAATTATTTCAAAAGTTATGGCAAATCAAACATAGTCAAATCAGAACATAGAAGAGTTTAAATTTTCTGCATACTTTAGTTCAGTTTAAAATATAATAAATCAAATACCATGAGAGATTTTCTAAGTTTCTTTGAAAACTTGACAAACACTTTAGTTCTCAATATGTCTTCTCTTTACTTTTTAAAATTAACTTAATTAATTCAAAAGATCAGTTTTAAATTTAAATAAATCAAAAACGATGAAACATTTTTCCAAGGTTCTTTGAAAATTGATAAAAATTAACTTTATTGATTAAAAAGTTTTGACGAATCAAACATAGTTAAAGAAAAGTTTTAATTTTCTATATATATCTTTTACATGTTCAGTTTTAACATTCAATACATCAAACATTGTAACAGGTTTTCCAAATTGTTTTTGGAATCTTCTATATAATCAAATCCCATCGATCTGTACCTCGTCCAGATTTAACCGAACCTGCGACCTTTAATAATACACCAGATACAAATGTTAATTTCAACAAATAGTGAGTTCTTCATTAGAAATTCGACTCTTCATTATCAAATAGAACAACGGTATTTAAACAATTCTCGTGTGTTGTAAACAATCGTTTGCCAACGTTTGATCAGTTTGTCGATGTACTCTTTGCAGAAACCGACTGACCCAAATTCGAAGAAGTCTAGGAGTTAACAATTGAAGACACCACTTGCTCAAAATTGTTGCAAATCGTGTCGAGACAAATGTCTAGCTCGAGACAAACCGAAAAAAAACCGAAAGTTTCTGGAAACTTAGAATCGCCTCGATGTCATAGATTAAACCGCGACGTCGAGCAATCAGATGAAATTCTCTCTCTGATTAAATCGGCAGACCACGACTTCCGGCGGCATCTCTGCGTCCAAAAGTCGAAATGCGAAATGTGTGACGTGAAGCAACGCGGTAAATTGTCTGACGTCGGCGCTTGGGCGTACGGTGCTTTTTTTATTGTCTTCTCGCCGATCGTGGCTACCACAACAGTCTACTTATTCGTTGGTACGTCTCCGATTTAATTTTTCAATTCGGCACGGCGTCGACGGCCCGCCTCGCGATCAGTATCGGCGCGAGCGTCGACGTTCTCGAACGGTTTGTTCGCCAAACGAGCGTCGGATATCCGATAAAAGTGAATCAACCTCGATAGAGATAGAGAGAGAGAGAGGCCGAGCTGGCAGATTCGGCGCGGGAAGGAAATCGAAATCGCGGTTGGATTAGAAGTTCGCGGCACGTGAGTAATCGCCATGGTATGAGCGATGTCAAGTTCGCGCCGTCGTTGCTTTCGTCGGCGATCGATCGGCGTTGCGGAAATCGCGAGTTGCGCCATTTCGCGTTATCGCGCCACCGGTTACCACACCGGCGCAATTAATCGTCGGAAAATGCGCAAACATTTCGGCACATCGCGATGTCGACATCGACATCGATCGCGTTGATCGTGACGTCGATGTCTGCGAGCCGCCGGCGAAGAAGTGGGCCGTCGTCGGCGGCGAGAGGCGGATACGCAGGCGCGTGTGCCTATTCGCGCGCGTTTTCTCTATTTTCGCTCTTAGCGGAAAAGCCAAGCGACCGCGCTAAAGTGGTCGGTGACAGATGTCGAGTGGCAAATTGTTGTTGTTGACGGAACGCGGGTGGTGCAACAACGCTCGTTGGTAAGCCATGATAACTGGGAGATAACAGACGAAAAGCAATTTGAGGTATTGGCTTGAGTAATAAGTAGGGAGCGTTTTCAAATGTGGTGCAAATTATTGTATTATAGTTTATATATTTTTTGGTCATTCTAAGTAAAGATGAGCAATTTAAGAAAGATGGTGGATGAGAATTAAGTAATGAGCTTTTTATCGTCTATGTTTTGCGTCATTTTACAATAAACAGCGATGGGATAATTAGATGAAGCTAATTGTTATATTATTGTGCACGTTTTAAATCATTGCAAATAGCTTTGGGAACGTTTGACAAGAAAACGGATTGTTTAACGGATTGAGTAATAAGTAATGAGCGTTTTTGTCCACTTTTTTAAATTATTTTTCAATTAATAGTGATGGGTATATTTGGAAAAGCAAGTTGTCTGATTGTACACGATTTACGTAAATGCAAATGCAGTTGGGATAATTCGACAAGAAAAGTGATTCTTTTACCTTGAGTAATAAGTAATGAGCGTTTTGTTGTTCATGTGTTTGGTTTCTTGCAATAAGCAGTGAAAATTAGGTAAAACAAATTGTGGTATCATTATGCACGTTGTTTGTTATTCCAAATAGAGATGGAAAAATTCGACAAGAAAACCGATTGGTTAGCTCAAGTAATAAGTAATGAGTGTTTTTACGTTATTACAAATACGACTGTTGCTTATTAAATATAACAAAAATTTAATCACTTATACATTTGTTACTGTTATTCAAGAATTTGTCAATGCTTGTATGTCAGAAATCGACTAGCCAATAGGAGCCAACTTTGGAGGTAAAATAACCTTCCGAATGGTATAATGTTCAAATTTTATGCAAACCGTAACGGGAGCAATGTTTAGTCTAAACGCTCATTACTTAATACTCAAGCCAATATGAAGACTTTTTAATGAAATTATGCAAAATCAATTATGATTTTTGAGTTGTCGTTTTTGAAATTGTAATATAAAAGTGTAACATACTGACTTCGAACTTTGGACAAATTATATTTTAAACTAATCAAGAAATTTCATACTTTAATGAGAGAAACACAAAGTATTATGATTAGTTTTGAGATATTCTAACTCAAAATCGCAGATTGTAATAAATGAAAGTTCAATACATTGAAATTTTCGTTGCACAACTTTGAAGCGTTTCAAGTTTTAAACTGTTTAAAACTTTTTCATTGACTATCGTCAGAAGTTCAAAGTAATAAAATACCTATAAACATCTGAAAGGAAATTTGCGAAAATTCGACCGCCCAATTTATGCAAAAAGCAAAGCAATCAAAGTTAATTTTGCACGTGCATAGTGCATGTAAGTATTTTTTTCTATTATACTTTTTAATTTTTTTGACCTCCAAATTGAAATTGTAAAATACGTAATATATGTAACGTTGCAAAAAAAAATTAAA
>JAODGE020028436.1:0-11716 GCA_027574965.2 Ecitophya simulans
TTTCGTACCTAATGGATGCAATATATTCCATGCACTCTGAATAATTAATTAAAGTGCATTATCTATTTTACTGGCCGCCGTTGTTTGTTTTAATTGCTTCTAAAGTTGCCACAGTGGTCAACGATTTAGGTTTTAATGACTATAATACCAAATTGATTGACGTTTACCACGAAATATTTTGCAAACAAACGAAGAAGAAGACGCTGTCTTATTCCGCTTAGAATTGGCATATATGTATCTGGGTCAGCACCAATTTTGTGCTTTGTCGAACTCTGAACACTGCCGAAAATATCCGAAACAAAAGGGATTCGATTTTTTAGAATTTTAGATGTCAATGCGCATGCGCAACTTGAGTTCGATGCACCGTTTCAACTAGCGAACTTGGTACTACTTGGAAACGCATGCGCGTTATAATGTTTGAATTCGAAAATGGAAGTTTTGCACTTTGCACAATCGGCACTCTAGGTTGGGATAGGTTAAGTTTGAATCATCTGCACGCAAATGTTCGCAATCAGCGCCGCAGCGTCGAAAACTTTCCGCGCGTTTTCCGCCATGGTGCGCACGCACACATCTAGCCGAAAAAGTTTTCCTCTCGTGATTCTACCTCTCCGGCGAGCATTTCTCATTGCCTATTCAGACCAACCCCAATTGCACACGTTGCCACTCAACGTCGCGTCGCGCAAAACACGAAATTCGGATGCGCGTCGCTTCCGGTCGGCGGTTAAATCCGCGGCCGGGGGTATTGTGATTCGCCCTTAATCCACCGAGGCCAGTAAATTATTCATGTTGGCCTCGCCGGCGGCCGTCGAAGGCAAGATGTTCGACAAACACTTTAGCCGCACGAGATAACTCGTTATTTGACCATTCAGGAAGGTCTCTGGACCGAAGTGGAGCAAACGTGATGAATGGCGTCGTGTAGGGAGCGACGATAAGTCGAGTCATCCTAATTACTTCGATCGAAAATACACCACACGCGTATTTACGGAGCAGAATGTGCTCGGTGCGTTGGTTTCGAGCGTAATTGAGACGCATTTAGACAAATGTCATTGAACCGGAACACAATTAATTGTGGCTGCGGGAGCTGCAGTGCGCAGGAGGACAACATGTGGTTTGTTACCTCATTTCGTCTTCCAAGGCGTAAATTTAGCAGCCCGGCTGGCCAGCGCAACAGTTTATTTGTATCGACGCCGCTATTTCTGATCGCTTTGTGCGTGCAAGAAGCGTTTTTCATGGTGGGATTATTGTGCCAACCACTTGGCACGGTAGACTGCTACAATGGCATACCGAGATTTATCGAGGATTACATACAAGAGTAGACAGGACAGCTTAGACAAGCACTTCAATACAAATATGATGGATAGTTTGATTGAGATAGATTGATAGTATCGTTTGGTATCGTTTAAAATACATTAAAAAATTGAAAATTTTTCTCTTGGATACTAATAAATACTTGCCACGTTTGTAGTAGATTGTATTACTATATATTCTATAACATAAAGCCCAAAGAATAATACATTTGATTTGTACATTTGTTTGTGGGTGTGTGAAAATTTATCGCGGCAATAATCCAACAACTCGCAAAACTGTGGCAAGTATCTCGAGCTAAATTTAGCAACTATCCGTTTTTGCTGAGTCAATCAGGATTAAAATTACAAAAATTGCTTTGTTTGGCGTTAAAAAGGATTGAATTTCTATATTCGTAGGCAATTTAGAAAGTGTAACAAAATAATTTTTCATTTTTTGAAGTAAACTAAACAAATATTGCGGTATTTAATTTCAGTATATTAAGGTGTATTGGGTTCAATTCTATTTTAAAAAAATTAAATTATTACCTTAGTTGTTTAGTTGGCACCTAGGGTAAACTTATTAATACATATTCAAATGTTCATAAAAGTGATGTTTCAAGAATACTTCGTGGTGTATATTAGACAGGTTTTAACCCATTCTTTACCACTGTTCTCAATTGCACATAGCAATATAAAATATTTTTCTATTTCAACTTAAAGTTTTAAAGCTATTACAAATGCAATTTTTTGTTGTTGTAAAAATTGGTCTTGCAATTATATTTTGTGCAAAACCTAATTTTTTTAATAACTGTAAATATTAAAAAAAATAATACATTTGTAAAATATACTGAAAAACTGAAACAATATTTAACGCAAACTTTGACACAAATAAATATTCAACAATACTCTACAATATATTTTAAACTTTCCTAAAATAAATTTGATGTGTATTTTGATTATTATAACTAGCCTGGTATTTGTTGTTGATTCTAACGAATCAAATTCGGTGTGTGACAATTAAAATAAATCTTCTTGTTTTATTTTCTACCGAATTCTCTACGCACACTGCTAAAACGTTTTCGTTTACATTGACAGGAATGAGATTGATTCTTTCCCGAAACACTCAATCAAAATGTGATTTCCTTTTGATGTTCGACGCGAAACCTTTGTTATGCTCAAAGTTTCAACTATAAAATTGCGCCAAAGCCACAAGAACGCCGTAACACAAAAAGCTAGAAATATAAAATTTTCAAAAAGTGTATGTTTCTTTATTAACTCACACATGCACAGCCAAACTATTTTATCGCATTCTAGTAAACTGAGAAAAATCCAGACGTTTCACTTTTCTGTTTTTGCTAACAGGAATAAACAATGAATGGAAATCCAAGTTTAGACACAATAAGGAAATTCGAACAAATCAAAGAAACCTATTGTTTGAAAGCAACACGATTTGAAGAAGACGTTACGCATACGTTTGTCTTATTTAAATTTAAATTAGGCGCACGCGAATTGGCCTCGGAATTGGAAACGAGCGAATCAGCAAAACGCACAAAACACACACAAGCTCGCAGCTTTGACCTTGATTCAAAAAATCGGTGTATTTATATTCCAGTTTTCCAAAATAACGCATTCACACGAATTGACAGGATTGATGGAAGTGTAAACACACGTCATTTACTCATTACTCAATGTTCAATATTTATACGTGAATGAAACAAGTTTAGAAAAGTTCGTGTACTATCAATGGTCCATTTAAGTTGGCTATTAATGAACACTCTTTGAATAGACATCTTATATATAGCTTTGACTTAAATTGATTGAAGCGTTACCATAGAATTTTCTATCAGTTTTCTAAAAAACAATTTATAGCAGGTTGAGTAAACTACAGTACAGTAAAAAGCAATGAGCAAACTCAATACAGCAAATTTATACAACAATTGTTCATATTATTAGTTGTTTGTTGTTTTAGGATAAGTTATAATTTTTTGAATTTAAAATTTGTCGGTATCTCATTAAATATACCAATTATTTTATAGCTTATATATTCTCCGCTATTGTTAGCCACTTTTTGTCACCGTTGAACTAGTTTGCCGACGTTTCTCTGCCAGGAATTGATAGGTCTAGATTTGAAGAAGTTGAAAAGCCAATTTTGGAACTTGCTCCCATGTTGAATGTTACGAATGATAACAAATGAACACAACAAGATTATAGAAGAAAAAAGAACGTTTGAATGTTCTTCTTTGCATTTTATGCAACCCAATAGTAGTGGCAAGGATAATATCACATAAGATGCACGACTCGGCGAGCAAAATTTTAATGTTACGCAATGGTTCAATGTTAAAACATAATAAAATCAAATTTTTGGTTTTTAAAATTCCATAAATTGGTTATTCTCTCACTTTAAAACTTGTATAATTCAGTCGTGACATGCAAATATAAAAAAATAAACATAAAAAACGTGTTGGGGAAAATAGAGGCAGAAATAAATAAAGCGGTCCTAAAACCCTTAAATTAAAAAAAATTAGATATAAAAAGATAATCAATGTTATTGTATAATTGTAACTATTTATTGATATGCATTAACAAAAAATATATTTTTTTATTATTATCAAATAATTTTAAATAATCGGGATCATCCAGGTATTTTAAAAAATAATAATTTGAAATCAAGGAATTTTTGTAGAAAGCGTGGGCAACAATTCATGCGTATTGAAAGCTAAGGATAGATAGATTTCGTTAATATTAAAGTAAATCTGATTAAATATTTTATAGTATCGTGACTTGTGTACGAGATAATTAGACGACCTATAAGGAATAATAAAGGAAAAATGATTTAAATTCATCTGGTAAAAAAGCGACGTGCTTGACTGCAGAATAGAAAAACTTACGAAATTAAAAGTACAAATCAAAAAAACAAATGGATTCAGGTGCCTGTAAATACAATTTTAACCAAATCGGTGAACCAACACTTTACCTTCTTATTGTTAGTAATGTTATCTATTAACATCAGAATAATTACAGTATTTCTTTTTAACTTTTTGACACAGTTTAGAACATTAAATTGGCCAAGGCCAATTGTTGTCTTGTATAAAATTGTGAATAATTTTTTTTGACAAATGATTGCAGACAGCAACTTTGTCCTCGGCAATGCCCAAGTGTCGACCATCTACCCGATCGTCTACTGCTCCGATGGCTTCTGCGAGCTCACGGGGCACACCCGCGCGCAAATCATGCAGAAGGGTTGCGCCTGCAAGTTTCTGCACGGCCCGGAAACGACCGACGAGCACAAAGGTCAGATCGACAAGGCGCTCGAGTCCAAGAACGAGCTGAAACTCGAAGTAATTTTTTACAAGAAAGACGGTGAGTTGTTTGTCGTATTGTGCGACTTTTTACGCGCGTTAAATCTTCTACGCGTCTGGCGTCCAATCGAAAAAGATAAAGCTTGCTGGGAAGTAAATTCCAGCGCATTGAATGGAAAATCAGACGGATTGCAAAGCCCGAAGTTTAAAAACATGTTTAAGAAATAAATATAAACCTAAATATAGCACAAATGTTCATAAAATTATTGTTGACAAACTTAGAAAATTCGTCAACTAGAACACCGTTTTGAATTGTTAGCTACATTAGAAGCAAATTAAAACAATAAATTTTTTGTATTATCTAAATTTGTCTTAAAATTGTTCTGGAAAATTTTACATAGTTTTGTTTCACTCTGGTTTTAGAACAATTTGGTTGCGCTCGTGGGTATTAAAGATTAGCGCGACAATTTCTCGCAAATTGCTCAANTATACAATAAAAAGTGCTTCATTAATTTCTGCTTCTATTTCTTCCTACAAAATTTTTTCTAATGTTTGCAATACTAAAATTACGACTGAATTATGCAAATTTTAAGTGACAGAATAACAAATTTATTGTTGATCAAAAGCTAATTTGACTTAATTTTGTGTTAACGGTCGTGCACCTTATATATTATCTTTAGCTGTAACTATGTATTATGTATTTATTTACCTAAATAAATGCTCGTTTAATGGAAAAGTGTGTTTAAAGCATTTGAGCAATTTGCAAGAAATTCTCGCGCTAATCCTTAATACCCACAAGCGCAACCAAACTGTTCTAAAACCGGAGTGAAACAAAACAATCAATTTTCCAGAACAATTTGAAGAAAAATTTAGGTGCAAGATGCAAGTGGATGTTTACACCTATACAGGTGTAGACATCCATTAATAAATATTAATAAATGGCACTTTGCATTATTTGATTTTAATTATGTCAAAAAAATGTAGTTTAAATCAATTTATATGTATCAAAAACGGACACGATGACTTTGTAACGCTATCTATTAACATTCCAAAAAATACAATATTCTCTTTGTACCCCTTGACACAGTTTTTAACGTTGAGTTCTTCATCTTCTAATGTAATTTGTAATCTATGGTTACAACATTTTGAACCTTTCTTTGTCGTTGTTATTTATTATATCAATGTGGCATCAGCCCAATTTTAAATTCAACATAATATACTCTTAAATACATCGTGTGTAGCAAACACATCCAAATTAGTTTCATCAGTTGTATTAATTAAAAACTAAAGTATATCAATTTGATCGTAGGTAATGAGATGATATTCACTTAGTTTTTGTTTATTGTAGTTCTTGTATTTTTTAAAAAAGGAATAATTGTGGATAAAAATAGAAACAGAAATAAATAAAACATCCGTAAAAAACTAAGTAAAACATTTAAAATTTGCGTTGGCGCTAAAAGCTTTTAAAATAGATTAACAATATAGATAAAACTATTACATTAATGAAAATAGAATTTTAAAATTTAAAAATAGTTTTTGTCAGAAATAAAAAATATATTTAATGCTTTATTTGTAAATATAAAATTTCTTATTTGAAAAGCTTTTTAAGGCGCTGGCAAAATGACAGCGAATCTCAATCATCAACCATGTTCGAAACAAAATATTAGCAGGAACACTTGCGCTACGATAAAATTTACTAAATGTTACAATTGTGCATGAATTTTGTTGGAAATGTAAGACTCTAGGAAATAATATTTTGAGAATAAATAAAATACCAATGAAATACAAATAAAGTATAAAACTAGCATTTATTTTTATGTATTTTCGTCATATCTTTGCTGCATATTAACTGCAATATTTGTATATATTTGTATTGCTATTGGTTTAGTGAAGCATATTATATTAGGTAAAAATATTTTATATTTTTGTTTGATCAACCTTCCTAAAATTGTCGATACACACACACTTCAGTTTTTACATATTTTAGTAAACCTGCCATCAGTTATAATAAAACTGACATATATACCGTAACGTAGATGACTCAATTTATTTTTCCCATTACAGGTTATCTTTTTGAACAATATGTTTACAAAAAATATTAATACTCGAGTTTCTCAAGATTTCACCTTCTTTATATATTCTCTATACCTATTACTGAAAATGCGTTGTTCTTTACATTACTTAATACAAGATTATAAACTAACGTTGTCTTATAAACTCAGAACCTACATAAAGAACTTTTTCGAAGTACAACGCACCAATTAAATATGAACAAGGGAAATAATTCTTCCTTTTTACTTACTAGATGCAATCTTATTAATAGCGCTAGTTGATACTGAAAAATAATGAAGAAAACAACTTTTTTTACATACGCCTTTATTTCACCAAGACTGTGCTTCATTGACTACTATTTTTAGAATTATTCTGCCTTCCTTTCTGTCTCTCGGTCGCCATGCTTCTGATCGAGAGTGTTGCGAAACGGCGTACCGTTCAATGGATGAGTTTTGAGTAATAAGCGGAACTAGTCGCACGGAAGTTATAGAAAAATATTTCCGTCTGCTGGCTACGAATTGATGCTTTTACGCACTCGAACGGAAGGCCGAAGGCGAGCGAAGGCGCCGGGCGCCCGCTAAAAGACTCTATGGAATAAGATGTTCCGTCGAGTGGACATATCACGAACGCGCGTTTCCATTTAGTGATGTATGGGTCGGCGCGTGGATATTGAGAATATATTGAATAAAACCGGACCAACAAAACCAACCGAACGGATCAGTCCGAGACTTATCTCACCTCATCTCGGATCAATTCGGAAAGATAAATAAATTTCGCTCTGTTAAATTGAATATTGCAATTTGATTTTGTATTAATAGTCCATCTAGGATTTAACTGTAAATTACAGAGTAGGGTAGAGCAAAGCAAGTTGGACAGTTTTTATTAAGTAGGGTAATAGAATATAAGCGATTCTTTTATTAAACATTTTACTAAATTATATAAAATATAACAACAATTTAATCAATTACAAAGAAGCTGAAAATCCAAATTTGTTAATTTTCTCCACAAGTTGCATAACATTTAAACTCACTTTCTCATTCTTATAAAGACGATAATTGTTTTTTAACAATTGTACTTTCAACAATGAGAACGACCTCTAAAGTTAGCTCCTGAACTTGTTCGAATCTAGGACAACGATTTCTGGCTAGAGGACATCGACAAACAAGAATACCTAATGAATTAAATTATTGTTTTATTTGTTGAGAAACAGTCGCACTTGAAATAAATAGATAACGCTCATGACTTGTTATTCCACTCAATTCTTGATCAAACATAGATCTGTATTGACATGCCCAAATTTAATTGTCGTTCTTGCGTTATGTACAGTACAGTACAGTTAACTTGAAATTAATTTATTATGTTTTGGTTCTAGGTACGCCATTCTGGTGTCTGTTAGACATAGTGCCGATCAAAAATGAAAAGCGGGAGGTGGTGCTTTTTCTGGCGTCGCACAAGGACATCACGAACACAAAGATGGCGTCGATGTCCGACAGTGAACTATACGACAGTGGTGAGTTGAAAACTTTTTAAATCTTGTATACTCCGACTTCTATGCTCTAACGTCATGTGCCCCGAAGCCTAAAAGAATGACTTGTTGTGTGCGTACGTCTTGTTTGCCCCTCTGTGTGTGTCGCTGTCGCTGTATATACACCACCCACTACTGTCTCTCGTAATGCTTACATTATCCAAATGTAGGTAGGTGCCAACCCACAGTCTGTAAATGTTAATTCGTAAACCGGTAGCGTTGCTAATTTAACTATTTGTATATGTGCCTATTTAACTAAAAACCGAGCATTGGTTCAATGTTTGAAGTAGACATCGTCACTTACGTCACAAATAAATTGTTATTGTTATTGTCATATGTATATAGTCTTTATTTATTAATACATTAATAATTGAGTAGATGGCTTGTTTTACTCGTTAAAAGTGAGACGAGGGTGAAATTAGAGTCGAAACGAGAAAATAAACGCGTGCTCGCCACGACATTAACAGATTACGTTAAATTACGCGCTGTTCAGAATCTCAGCACGTTTAACAAAACAACAAACCGTTTTTATTTCGTCATTTCCCGTTGCTTTCCAAGGCTACGACATAAATTTGTTTTTTTACTACGTTTTTACAAGTAACAATGTAGCAAAGTCGAAAACAATGACTACTCTTTAATTAAATTTGTTGTTTATGATTTATAGTCATTTATATTCATTCAGTATTAAATATATGACTGAAATTTGATTTTTACTTTATTATATAAGTAACAATGCAAACATTATAACATTAGAGAAATAGAACATTACAACAATTGATGAGAAAATCCAGTGAAGCAAATAGTTCTGTATAATCTGAATTCTAAAAAAGGAATGAAGACATTTTAGAAGAAACTGAGTTGTGGAGTAATAATACTTAAGTTTTTTCTATATCAACTATATTCACTATTTCTATATTCACTGTTGATAATAATCTCATGCCGCCGTTTGACCAGATTGTCGATGGTCATTGGCCAGAAAAAAGTCCTCCTTATTGTTAAAGGTTACAAATGTTAACAAACAAACAAACAAAAAAAGTATATTACTTCAAATTTTATATTAATCCAGGCGAGGCATTTGTTTACACGCTCATTACGTATTACGCCTATTATGTTAGATTATTTTAGATTATTTACGTTATAGATAAATTAGTTACACTTGCGCATATGGATGTTGCTGAATTATGGATGCATATGGATGCATATGGACGCATATGGATGTTGCTGAACTAGCGTAAAAATTGAAACAAGTTTACTACCTTTTTCCGCCCAATCTGCGCGAGTTCCAACAAGCACGAGCGTGCAAATCAATTTGCAATCGAAATCGTGGCGTTTTGTGAATGTGAACAAAAAAGCCATTCGGATCTGGCGCGAACCTTTCACCGACGTGCATCTATGCATCGTCATCGTCACATGAGAAATGGAAATGAGTTCTGACAATGGAAGGCTTTTCGTTTTCTGCCAATTCCACAATTTTCTCCTTCTGCCTCTGCGCTGTGCTCTTTGCCATTCATTTTTCTCAATTGTCAGATGCATTTCCTGCAAACTACAACCTTCACCACCTCTTCGGTCTGCATGTTCAAAAAGCATTTGGGTTCTTAACATAACCTTCGTTCAGTCACACATTGCATTGCACAAAGAACGCTCGTTTGGATTGATCGTGAACCTGTCCGGTTGTTTTAGGCAAAGCGGCGAAACGTGTTTGCTTTTCGAATGTTTGTACACGCGGCATGTTTGTGTCTGCCTTGACTTCGACGAATAATTGCGCGAAGCTGGATGGAATTAAACTCACAATACGAGAATACGTCCGATCAATAACGTCGGGTTTACGTATAGTTTTCTACCATTTTTTATCGTCCATTTAATTCAAACACAATCGCACGTGAAATTTCCAACTTCAAATCTTAACCTCTATACAATACGCGAATCAATAGATATATCAATCGAGGGTTTTATTTTAGCGTGCAGTTTATCAAACATCCATATACGATGCGATGAACAAGCGAGTTTAATCTGTTTGCTGCACGTTTTTATATATAAATAACCTCAAAACTGTGTGCGAGCACACCAGTATTAATCCCAGATAAATTCACTCCTGTGCATCCTTTGTTATTTGCTGTGTTGGATGCTTTGCCAAATCAGCGTTCATTCCGACACCGGCAACATTCCGTGCTGATTCGTATTTGAGTTATATGCGTTGTGCAAGCAACAAAAAAGGTTTGTGCGGAATGCAATGACAGCAGGACGACGAACAAAACAAAATGGCATCTGGCAGTACCTAAAACGCATCTGCGTTTGAAATACATGAAAGGGAATGAACAGAATGCTATTGTACGATCTCCGCATAAAATTACAAAGATTAAACAGACAACCGACGTCGTGACGAATTTCTACTGTAAATACTGTCTCTGTCCAACTGATTACAGTCATTCGAACCGCAAAGTACAGTCCGCCTAGTCCTCCGCGTCCTCTGAGAGGACAAAAGTTGGATTGCATCTCCAACGACCGGAATACGCATAAAATAAATTAAATTCAAACCATTTTTGGCTGGTAAGAAGCACCAACGCTAGATGCGTTGACAACTGGACATGAATCCCGACTCCCAACCAAGTAAAAGGGTTGCCGATTTATATGATCAAGGGGGGTGTAAGCAAAACTAGGACATTGCCACGATGCAAAATGCCGGACACGAACTGACGCGCGCTCGTGCAGCATGATTGTGCACGAGAACAATTGAATTTCTCGCATTGATTACGCCGACATCGGGTGGCGAAATTATTCAAATAGAGCGGCGCGTTCGCAATCATCACAAAATGCCGGGCGCGTCGAGCTCGAAACGAAGCGCGACGAGTTGTTTTACGCCTCGTCGGCAATAATGGACGATGGACATTTAATAATCGTTCGATTCGCGTCGTTTAATTTCCGTCCATTCCGTGCGATGTAACTGCATTCCCTCGCTATTTGTTGTGCTTGGTGTTGACTCTCGCTCGTTTAGTTTTAGTTTCTGGACCTTGTGAAGAACGTGGTGGTTGTGTTGCTGGTGTTTACTTCACTGTTAACTGTCGAAATAATTTCTTATTCTTAAACTGATGTCAGACGATGCGGTGTGTGGCGAGAGCCCGTAGTGAGACTGTGTTGTTATGCAGCGGCGGTACTTGGGGCTCGGTTCCGAGGTGCTGACTCTTGCCTCCTTGCAGACGCGAACGGCAACCTCGACCCGGAAGCGCCGCCGGCCAACTACGGCCGTCGGCGAAGCCGTGCCGTTCTGTACCAGCTCTCCGGACACTATAAACAAGACAAGATTAAGACCAAACTTAAACTCAACAACGTGAGTGGAATCCTAATACTTGACACGCTTTCTAAACACTTCAACCGGGCTGTCCATATCGATTAAAACACAACTACAGTACATAGTAATAATCGATATGCACAGTTATTATAAACGTTTATAGTTATGAGTTTGAACTGTAAGATGTAAATGAAATTTTCTTCTCACCGCTAGCAGAATTTGCTCAGTTCCACGCCGGCGCCCTTGCCGGAGTACAAAACAGCGGCGA
>JAODGE020028442.1:0-12543 GCA_027574965.2 Ecitophya simulans
ACCGCTTTTTTCTTCTTCTCTTTCTTGGGGTTTGCCTGAGGCGTCTGGGGCCTTTGACTTTGCTTTTCTGTCTTTATGGCGGACCGGTCGGATGATTCCTTGAGCTTCACCGTCGGCAGCTGAACCCAATCTAAAAAAGGTTTCGTCGGGATGGCGTCATCCAAACTGAAGTCCTCTTCCGGAGCAAACATCCTCAGGTTGGATTTCGATTGCAGATTCACTTCTTTACCACTACTATTTGGCATCATTTTATTCAAACGTTCAGTCTTAACTTTGACTTCCTCCTTCCCTCCAGAAGAACTATCCGGAAGGTGGACAGAAACAACTTTTGCTTCTAGGGGAACTTTAGCCGAAGCTAGTTTTATTGAAGATTGTTTCACTATTTCATTGCGTTTCCAACTAGAAGTGTCAAGATCAGGCTTACATTTAATTGAAATTACAGAAGGACTTGAATCAAGATTTTTCGATGTAAAGACTTCAGAGACCACGAGTACTTTCTCCGATTTTGTTTTAGAGCGCTTGAAAGACCCAGATCGAATCATCTTCTTCAACACTGAGGGTTTTTCGTCACCATTTTGTACTTCGTCCAAACTTTCAACAGACTTTTTCTTAGTTTTCAAAGATTTACCAGAGAAAAAACCTCCTGAACCCTTTATCTCCTTAGATTTATCTGTTAGCGGTTTTGCAGTTTCAATTCTGTCTGAATCAAAAACTTTTTCAGTATCGTCAAAACCAGCAATCGACTGTGTAGTATCTTTTTCCTTTAGAATATCTGATGAAGACATTTTACTTTTCTTTTTTAAACTGTTATTAGACCTTTCAACTTCCTCTTTAGGTATATCACCAATTTCTTCAAATTTTGAAGAAATGGCAGTAAAACATTCACCTGCATGCGTTTTGTGGATATCTCTCACTTTGTCGAGAGATTTCGGTTTCTGTTTTAGCAAATTGCCAGAAGCCATTTTAATAATCTTACTTCCATCCGAATTATCCTTCTTTGGTTTAGATTTCTTCTTTTGCAAATCTTTCTGTTGCAAAATTTTCTTCTTCGTTTTTAGTTCTTCATCGTCTTGTTTCGGCAACTCACAAATTGATACGAAATCTATTTCATCAAACGATAAACTATCACCTTTTAAAGATGCATCAATGACAGAACTATCTACCTTCTCCACCTGTTTAATTTCTTCTAATTTGTCTACCGACCTTTGTTCCCTTTTCAAAAAGTCTTTCGATGGCATTTTCAACATCTTACTACCATCAGAAATATTTCTCTCAGAATCAGCCTTATAAACCTTAGAAGATTTCTTTTTCGTGGATTTATTAGATTTCTTCTCTTTGTTCTTTCCGACATCAATTGATACAATGTCAATGTCTTCAAACGCAGCGTTATCGATACCTAAAGAAACTTCCGAAAATGGTGCGTTCTTGACTACATGCTCGTCCAAAGTACTCTGCAATGGATCCAAGGAGTTCCGTTGAAATATTTTTGTGAACTGCTTTCTAACACCAAATGGCTTATCAACAACTTCCTCAGAACCGGTGAAAGTGGTTTCTGGATGATCACCAGGGAGATCCTCAGTTTTCGTCTTAAGAAAATCCGTTGAAGGTATTTTAAACATTTTACTTAAAGACTTCTCTTTAGGCTTTTCTTCCAATGATTTCACATCTCCTTCGGGAACATTCTTAATTGAATCAATGCTTTCAGACTTTTTGAAGAACGTAGAAAACTGCCTTTTGGTCTTTCTCGGAATTTCCGCGTTAATTTCACCGGCAATTTCAGTTTCTTCAGCAGAATCCAACTTTGTAACGGACCCCTTATCTTTTACCTTCTTTTTAAAAGAAAAATCAGCAGAAGGCATTTTAAACATCCTACCAAAACGTCCTCCATCTTCAACAGTTTCTTTGGGTTCAACACTATCAACAGATTGGAATTCCACCTCCTGTTTTTGCGAAGCCTCAATACTATCAATAATGTCCCCAGCTTGAGTGTCCAAAGAGTCCGATATACGACAATTCCTAATTTCGGATAACTCGGGAGCTCGAGAAAATATTTTGAAAGACCTTTTATTTTTCGGCGACTTGTTGTCTTTACCAGAAGATTTTGCAATTTTCTTAGGTGTGTCAGCGACATTATCAGTCAATTCATCAACATAAGTATTTTTAGAACTAGAATCCAGATGTTCAGAATTCCTACCAAACATGTTGGTAAAAGTATGCTTTATTTTCGGTGATTTCTGACATTTAGATAATGTTTTTTGACTCTTTATAGGAGATGTCACAACGTCCTCCGTATCCTCTTCGAATTCAATATCTGCTGAATCAAACGATTGTTTGGCCTGAGCAAATTCTACCTTCTTACGAACGAAGAATTTGGATAAACCCCTATGTTGTTTCTCTACCTGCACCTCGGTTTCTTTTGTGTATGCCGGAGGTGGATCTGAATTATCATCTGGCTGATTCTTCTTATAAAGTATTATAGAGATTTTTCGCTTCTCAGAATTCACCTTTCGTATCTCTTCCTTGGAGGTTTCACTGTGAACCTTTTCACCATCTTCATCTCGGTCCTCAGATTTCTTCATCTTAAAATCAGCAAAAGGAAGTTTAAACCTTTTACCTTTGGTCGTATTAAACTCTGATTTAAGTACATCTTCACCTTCTTCTCCAGGCTGCTGGACATCGCAACTCACCGACTTTTTAAACCTATTACCAAAAACGCCTTTCTTCTGCTCGGTTTCCTCTGCATTCAACACCTCCTCAGACTTAGAAGATGCCTCCTTTGTTCGAGACCCATTCTGTCGAAAACTCCTGATTCTACCGAGAACAGATTCACTTTTAACAGCACCAAGTTCTTGAGAAACAGTCCTCGGCGGAGTGTCATTCTTATTTTCTTCCTTCATAGACGTCGTAGACGTAAACCTACGCATCCTTTGCATAATCGACTTCTTCTCCTCACCAGGATCTTCGAAACCAAACTCTAGGCTTTGCGTTTTCGTCCAATTTTTCTTCCTTCCCCTACGACTATCTTTTGACTCAACAAACACTTTCTCTGGGAACTCTTGACCAGGAGTCTCCACAACTTCAACTCTAATAATGTCCTCGTTATCTTCGTCATTAACTTCCACCCCATCGGATGGCTTTTTATCATATTCGGTCATAATATTAGCAATGACGTCGTCGAGCTCATTCTCCTTGTAATCCTTGTAGGAATTCCGAAAATCCGGCTCCCACTCCAAACTGTTCTCGAACTTCTTAGTCCATTTCCTGGTCAGACTATTGTGAATCTTATTCATCTGCCGCCTGCCAGAGAAGCGTCGCTTGATGGAAGAGAACGTCTCCGACCTAGCTTCCAGCTCCTCCTCGACAGGGGTTTTGGTATCAGGCGGGTTGTAAGTGGCAGCCGCCTGCAACCTGCTCTTGATATTCGTCAGCGACTGCACGTGCGTGAATTCGAACGATTCGACATTGCGCTGCGCCCCACCCAAGCGGAAGAAGCTCGACTTACCTTCGTGCTGCTTGCCGTCCTCGTGGGGGTTGGCGGCCGCGTTGACGGGACTAGCAACTACGGGACTAGCGTTTTCTAGATGCGCGTCGGATCGCGCAGACTTCTTTGCCGGCGGTGGAGGCGGTGCCGCCTTCTTTTTCAATCGACCTAGGCACAAATTCGAACCGTATACGCTCCCACATCAACTGATACCTACTCGAAAGGACCATACTTGCAAAAGCCAGGCTGGACGTCGATTTAGACTGGGGTTTCATCGCAGTGAGATTACTGGTGCTGATGGTCTGCGGACGTTTCCTGGGCAGCGACGTGTTCGCGTTGTCGCTCAAAATAGACGCTTCGTGGTAGCCCGAACTGTCCGAGCTGTTCCTCGAATGGCATATCGTCAAGCCCTCTTTCTTCCTCATCTGCACCCCGTTGCCGTCGTCGTCGTTCTGCTTCTCGTCAGCGGCGGTGCTGAGATTGTGCGCGGACGGCGGTTTGGGAGCCGGTCGTCGTTTGCGTTGCGGAGGCTTGGGTTTGTCGGGCGACGCGGGCAATTTGGCCCCTCCCACCGGCGGAGACACCGAACGCGAGTCATCACTATGGGTCGGCGAGATCGATCGATTGTCGCTTGACAATGAACCTGATCCATTACTCTGCAAGCACACCACTTGACACCTCGAGCAGGCACCGATAAATTTCGGCCGACTTACGACTTTGCCGCGCTTCAGGAAGTTGAAGATGCCCCCGCCGGACTTCTGCCTTCGGTCGTCTTCCTTTCGGAAGGCCATGATGCTGTCGCTGGAGGAAAACACCTGCGTCAACCGATTGGAACCCTTGCTCACCGCATACACCTCGGTGATCTGATAGTCGCCGAGCCGCTGCTTCAAGTCCAGCACTTGGTCCAAGTTGCCTTCGGGGAATGCCGTCACGATTAGCGCACGCGTGACAACAGCCGATTAGCCGATATTGCGCGTCGCGGCCGACGCGCGTTTCACCTTCGCGCGATCGTCGTTCGTTTCGTCGTTAGCGCGTGCCGCGACAAAACGAACGACGATCGTCGGCAGGTACGTATCGGGCGATGAGATAAGCGGGCGCCTCCCGCCGTCGAGCGCGCTCGAACGCGAACGCACAGGCGGCGACCTTGCAAACAGGCGGCGGCTTACTTACTCGGATGGCGAAATTCGTACTTGTTGCGGTCCAAGTTCTTCTCCTCGCACATCTTCTGCATGATGTCGTGCAGATGCGCCTGCATGCTGACGCGCTCGACGTACAGCTGGTTCCTCGGGAGGTGGACCTTCAGCCGGAAGGTGGTTTCGAAAGGTTGGACGGGCGCGCCGGTGCGCTGGAGAGACGTGCCGCGGTTTTTCGCCACCACGCGAATGTCCTGCGTGTCCAGCGTGCCGATCGGCGTGTTGGGGAAGTACGGCAGGATCCTGTCGCTGTTGATGGCCAACGGCTGCAGGACGTAGCCGGAGATTTGCAGATGATTGGCGTTCGTTATTTGGACGAGCACGTCCATCATCGGGGTGCTAACGCAGTCAAGTCAGATCGAGTCAACTCGAAGAAAAAAACGGACGCAAACCAAACAGAAAATTACCTTCGTTCCACGGCCATTTTGGTCGCTTTCCCATCCGGCAAGTGAACCATGAGATCCATGGCTCCTGCGAGCATGTCGGGCGGAGTGTCCTCGGTGATCTGCATCATGCCGACACCGCTGTGACCGCTCCTGTGAGCACACACAGGACGTTAAATTTTCCACTCGCATCGATTAAAACTAGTCGAACTGGTGATCGTTTGATCGCGCGTGCTGCGCATGCGCAACGCGCTCTGCCGCGTAGACTGGTCGGGTGCGCGCGCTACTTGTTCGCATCCTTCGATTTTATTGATTTATCACTCGGTCATTATTGGGCATCGCCGACCCATTCGCGCGCGTTTATTTATAGCGATACACTTTTGCGCGTCCGCGACGCGCCGGCATTCCTTAAGCGGCCGGCGCGCGCGCATTTAGCGTCTTCGCGACGACACTCTCGATACACTTAAGAGGCGCGCGCGCGCGCGCCACATGTGCGCGTCGGCGATAACTCGATAACGCGCATGCGCGTCCGTCGTGCGCGGCGCAAAGGCCGATTAAGCGAGCGCGAACGAGGACAAAAGGATTCCTTGCCATTTTTACGTTTTGCTTCGACGCGTTTACCAAAACGAGCGCGTTCGTAATTATCTGATTTTTGCGAAATAATAACAGCGCAACGGACAATGTGCGCGGCGATTTAATTTCAGATAAATTCCAAGCAAATTGTTCTTCGATTTTTCTTTAAGTTGCGTTATAAATCAGGAGCGTTTTTAACAATTGTCGAAAAACAGCAGAATTCTTAATCAAGGTAACTCAACTTTATATATTTTTTTTTTCTAAAACAAAGAAATTCGATAATCTACTGATTTTAACTTTAAACTTGCAATTATTAATGATCTCATTGTTGTGTACAATTACTCATGGTAAATTGCACATTGCAATATCAATTATCTAAATAACCCAAATGTAAAAACGCAATTATTATAAGCTATAATCACAGTCCTGGGCATGACAAATCAGCGATGTTTAAATTAAGCACGGTTGATTTTGTTGTGTGCGTTGAGAAGAAGGTCGTACCGCTTGCGACTTTGAGCAGTGAATGTGTCTTTATTCTATAATTTCGTCTTTAAGTAACAAAATAATCATTATCCTAAAATTGATAGGAATGTTAGCGCGAGGTGAACGGGCGCATGCGATAGAAAATGCAACTTGACAAAAAATAAGCACAAAATACAGATAAAATTATCCCCTGGATAAAACACACGAGTAGAGCTGTTGGTGATAGATAAATGTTTAGATTTAAGGTTGTGAAAATTTAAATTGAAATAAAAGTTGATTACAACAAGGCGAATTAAGTGTGTATATATGGGGAAAGTCAGGCTAGGATCCTAACAATTACACATCCACCGAATGGCAACTTTTTCGCCGCACTTAATTATGATACTGTTTGCTGAAAGATTTTCCGCGCGCATAATCGCATTAAACATGCTTGCATCATTTGCGCCGAGTTTATGCATCTTGCACAGGTAGTAATTGGAATCAGCAATGTCCTCGACGTCCTTGCCCCGACTCCGGCATCGGCTCGCCGTGCACAATAAATCATACGCTCATGCTTCAAACATGGCCGCATTTATCGATAAATATTTCAAGCTTGAAGTACCACCTATGTTCGCATGCGCGCGATCGGCATATCGAATCGACGGAATTCAATATTTACAGTTGCATCTGGCAATTAGAATAGTTGCGACGATGTGCATTTGCTTATCGACAGTGTGTCGTTATACCGGAATTTGAACAGTTATGATGCGCATTTTGTTGGTTCAACTGCCAGTTGTTATAACGTATGCAACTTTCAACGCAACGCGGTGTATTGAGTTGCCTGTCTACTCGAAGGCAAAACATTTTCGTCGACGCCCACGGCAGTAAAACACGGCCGTTAAACAATGAGTTAAACAACAATAAGTCGACGCTGTTTCGCGCGGCGTCGGATCCGAATGGCGAATAAACAAATAAAGTGTGAAAACATCGAGCATGCTGTGAAAAACAAACGCGCGATGAAATAAAAATTGACGACAGTGTCGATTGCACCGACGGTAAAACAAATTGAATGCTATATTCGCGTGCGTGCACGTGCGTCAATGAACTATAACGTTATTATAAAGTTATAAAATAAAATAAACAAAAGGATGATAAAATGTCATTGTTGTTTATATTAACAAATTTCGCATCGTCAAGCAACAAGTATCACGTTAACTTCTCCGTTGGTGCATTTCATGATTTCATATTTCGATTTTTCGTGTTTTCCTTCGACAAACATAATAAATCACCGCCGATACCAAGTGAACGGTATCGATGCCTGGCAATTTGCAGCCATGAGGCGCTCATTTAAACAAGATAATGAGCGGTCTGTTCGGTGGTAGGGATTTAATTGAATCAAACGCGCCGCACGCCTGGCAATAATGAACTAGGAAAACGCGAGCGGCTGCAAGAGACGGGACGTTGAGACGTTAGACGTGCCTCACCTCGCACCGGAGAGCAACCGATGTTTGATGAATAGTGAATAACACGAGGCGGTGTCGTGGGATATGTCGAGAGCGGTAGTCGGAGTTGCGCGAAAAAAAAAACGTGAAGAAATTGCGGTTTCTATTTCATTTCACTCGTGCCGCGCTGCTCTTTTTCACAACGTTCGGTGGCGTGGCGTGAAGCGAAGTGACGTGAAGTAAAGTAAAGTTAAGAGAAAGACTCCGTGGATGTAGATACAGCCAGATATATTCATAAAACATGTCATAAATTACTTGTTGGTGGAATATAACCACTCCACGCGAATAGCAGTTTACGTTGCGAGGTTGCCCACAGTAACGTGACAGGACGACGTCCATTATTAATCATTTATCTATAAAATTGAGAATTTCTATGTGGAGTGGTTATATAAATCGAGTTGGAATCAATTTTTTTATGTGTAATAGTACAGCGCCATCTGGCGATCATAGATATATATTGTAGTTACAATTGGAAACAGTTCTTCGACGGTTTTATCAGAAAAGTGATAGTAGAAAACGGTTTATGATGATGCTGAATATTGAAGATGTCTAGTAAATATTATTTTCGAATAGTCCTATTGTTTCTATGCCAATCATTTGCTTATTTTCTTTCTACAACCCTGTCGGCTTCTTTTGTTAACACTGGCAAGGAAGACCTACAAAGTTGGCTCCTGAACTTTTTCGACTCTAGGCCAGCCGATTTTTGACAACGGGGCTTCGACGAAGTGTTCGAACGATGGCAGAAGGTCATTTGCAATAGCAATAGAATTGTTGTTAAAGAAAAACAAGCAAAACATAAAACCAAGGTTACCACGTTATCAAACAAGACCTGCAATGCCTCTAGCAATAAACCCAGTTTATTATATCGCTAACAGTGCAAACATCACACCGATTGTGAGCACCAACAAGCACGCAAAATGTTAACCATTGCGCATCAGTTTTAATTCAGCTGCATTCGTGTCATTTCGCTGGCAACAATTATGGCGCGCAAATGTAATTGTTTTTTTTTTTAATCCGTACGTACTTGATAGTCACTTGCGCTTCTCTGTACACCGTGTCTGGCGCGCGTCGAGAATGCAAACAAAGCGCGTTCGTTACGCAACGAAACAATTTACCTCATTTACCTGTTTCACCATTATCTATAATATATGTGCAGCAATGTGCACTTACTTCGTCATTCGGACTATGTTCCAACTTAAATTCAATCGCTGATTGTGCAATAGAAGAAAAGAAAAACTTGAGCAAGATGTGGCGCATCAAACGAATCGGAAATTGTTTAAACGTCGCAATCGTGAGCGACAATGCGTAACTTCCACGCTTAATTGAATTTTGTGACTACGTAAAGTCTTGCGTAAGTCGACAAACGAAGAAAGGATCGTTATGATACCAAGGTGCTTCAACAAGAAGTAAGTTTGCTGTCAGTCCAAGCGTTCAGATTTACCGTTACAACTTTTAGAGTCCTTAGGATACTCAATAAGTTATGTTTGTGAATTGGGGTCGTGAATGTATCTGGCGTTACTTTCGTTTCTATTGTATTTACCCACAGGAATTTGTTTCAGATATTCGCCATTTTATTTGTTTACCAACGAGCATTTTCTTCACGACTACTGATCGTCAGCTGATTGAAGCACTTAAGCTTCTTCGCCTCTCGTGTACATCTCCCGAGTGTATTTTCCATTGTCCCGCGAAAGGCGGCGCTTTGTTCATGTAATTTGATTACATTATGATTGCGACGCCGTGGTAAATCTCCTTTTGGACTTTTATTCAATTTGTATAATTGCGCGTAACAACAGGGCGCACTCAGCCGAGACTGGAAAGTACTACTGGGAAGGAATTGAATTATATAATTCGAACAAAAAAATCCCACTAAATAAGAAACACTTAAAATAATGTCATTTGTAGATGGCACTCAAATTGCGACTAGAAAATCCTTCCCATACAATTAGCAACGTGAACTTAACATAACCTCATATTTACTGAAGAAATTTAAAAAACTCAAATTGCCCCATAGATGATAGCTATAATTAACAGTAGATGAAAAATGTTTACACTAGCACCCGGTCCAGTTTGAAAGTAACAAAGCTAACCTAACATCAACCAAAACAGAAACCTCAAATTTATTATAGTATTTATTATATTTGTTCCACGACATTTATTGATAAAGAAATAAACACATTTTATTAAACTTTCCTGCAGAATTCCTTACATTAGCACCCGGTCCAGTCGGGAAAGTAACAAAACAAGAAAAACCACAAACATAATTTGTAAATGGCATTATAATTACCGTCAGAAAATCGCTCGGTAACATCTACTATCCTAAACGTACCTTAACCTAATTAAACTGCAACAGAAACCCAGCTTATGTTTGTTCGTCGACATTTATCGAGGAAAATTGTAACACATTTTATAAATTTCCGTGCAGATTGCACTATAATTACTACCAGATGTCGCTCAATGGAAAAACGTTTACACACTTAACATATACCAGCCTATAATTGAAAGCTAATTAATTTTGTATTGAAGATGAAAACATGCTTTTCGGATGAATGTTCTCAATTAATTAAAACGTTTGTCATTGATGTGATGAATATCGCCCATTTGTTCCCACATTGACGACTTCGTAAATATATTAATATCAGTCCAGACAAGCCAAGTATTCTTCTTGTCATTAACAAATTATAAGAACTTATTGCTCAATTCGTGTTTTTTAGCAGAATATGCCAAACATCTTAACTTGTTTAATGTTCGTAATGTTTTTCAAACATTTCGATCATTACTTATTAAATTTAATTAACAATTATCTTCTGTATAACTGTGACACAACATGTACTTCATCTTCAACGTTTTCGTGTTTTTTACTGGCAGATCGACATTTCGTGACATTTTGCACGTCAACACGCGAGAACTCGTCATCTTCGGACGAAGAATTCGCAGGTAATAAACTTCCAATAAAATTCCACGTGGTGAATCACGCAGAGTGGACGTTTCACCTTCGTGTTCGCATGCACAGGCTATTTCGAGACATTGCCGCGTAATATTTTCCAACAATCAAGAATAACTCAGAGATATGCAGGTTCTTCATGCGATGAATTTAAGCAGATTTTAAGACGAATTAAAAGCAAATTCGGACAAAACACACACGGAAAGCTTTCTCTTCTCGAACGCAGCCAACTATTATCAAGATTATTTGTCTTGTTAACAAGCAGCGCGTCATCAAGATTGTTAATATTTGCGTTCCGACTCGGGCGAAAGAAATCCGGTTCCTACATCTCCTCTCACAATCAGTATCATCCTACTCATCGCGTTAATTAACCGCGAACGCAATTAGGTAAGAGCTGCGCAAACGTTCTGACTAATTGCACAAGGATGCGGCCGAAAATGACGTTTCACGCACGCGCCAAGAAAGTTTTTCTGCGAAGCTCCTTTTGTGCGAATTTTTCGAATTGTAAAAGACGAGAAATTTAATTTTCGGACTGGTTCAAGGTCGCTTCGATCATGGGACGTTTACGACGCGAAACGCCGACGCAACAGCGCCAAAAATCCCGCCTCGCCCGTAAATAATCCGAATCGATTAAAGAATCCATATTATTTCGAGGTTAAGTGCCTTCGTGACCGAGCACTTTTTAGAAGCTAACGCACTCTTTATCGACGCGTTTACGTTCGGCGAACCGAGATTCGCAAATATCGCAAACGGCAAAAACAAATGCGATCAAATTCACAAACTTTCCTAAACGAAAACAAACGTAATTAAAAAATTATAATAATAAATTCATTTATAATTACGATTACCTGCCGATCGTCGTTTTGGGCGTGCTCGACACATATTCGACACTCCTCGAACCATTTCCAAACGCAGTTTTATTGCTGGCGCAACGTTTCAAGTCGGTGTCGATCGACGACTTGCTGCTTTTGTTTGCGCACGAATATTTTAATAATAAATCTTGCGCAACGCCGACGCGGCCCGGGGTTAATCCACTCGGGCACACGCGCGCGCGCGCGCAACAGCGACGCGTAATTCGAATCCTTGCAATGCGCCTCTAATTAGATTAGACACAAAGGCCCACGCGACGCCGTCAAAGCCATAGAAGATCGGCTCGGCTAGAGTAAACAATGGCGTCGACGACGAACACACGGCGGGCGTCGAACGTCGAGGGCGGATAATTTTCGAAAATGAACGCCGAAGTCCGAAGAGGCACACTTGGCGCTCTGTAATTACGTCGTTATGAATGTCACGCGATGAATATTTTGCCAATATCTCTCGCCGTGAAGACGGCCATGGAATTTCGATGATTCACCTTTGGAGACGCGCAATTAAAATAAATAAATGGCTGAAAACTACATTTAGACTTTCCTATCGTCCGTTTGCATCTCGTTTGTTCGACACTCACGCGTCAAGAGCTATTTCTTAATTCGCTTTTCTCATTTCTAATTTTGCATGTCTCATTTCGCATGATTAGCCCGACCGTAAGATGAATCCGCATCTCATAATCAGCAATAAAAATGACTGTGAATTAATGTTAACGTCGTAAATAAAAGGCAAACACACACACACACACACATACACACACGCGCGCACCAAGAAGATGTTAATCGCAGTTCATCAACTGTTGCTATTGCAACAACTGTGTTCAAGTCGTGCTAAACACATAAATACCTTTTGCTATATATATATATTTAACGGTTTATAATAGTAGTTTTTGCAACTAGTGCCTGAAGGAGGTGGTTTTTTTTGCACGAGCGAAGCTTATAAAGCGTACGAGGGCATAAGAAGCCTTCGCGCACGTGTTGCACAAAGCGGTTTTTTTTTCTATTCGAGTGTAAATCAATAAAAATTAAATATACCCCATACAAAATAATGAAAGCTCTTCAGCGCTGTGTGTACGGTGTACGGTAGCCTCGATGCGCATGCGCCACGCGGTGAAAACAGGTGTAGTGACGTAGTAGCAGTG
>JAODGE020028443.1:0-23343 GCA_027574965.2 Ecitophya simulans
GTTGTCCGTCTGCAATTTACGAAAAATCCTGACACGGTAAGATTCAAATTTGGGGTCATATTTGGCATCGGTTACTACCTATTTTTAACTTTAGAAAAAACTGGAGTATTATGACTAATTGTAAGAATTATATTGCACATAAATTGCTAAGTTTGTTACCATCAAATTCCCTGTTCTCATTTAAGGACAACAAATACAGTTTACGAGAAAAGTTTATCCATTCTGGAATTTTTTATGTCAAATAAAAAATCTATAGAATTGCGCTGGTATTGTTTATATGCTTTTAAGATGGGGATCATTAAAAATTATTAATTTAAATGTTAAAACAGTAAAATAAGAATTATAAATAAATTGTTTACTAATATTACTACAAAATTCTCTATTTAATAGTCTGCAAACAACAATACATTTATTCAAATCGGACTGTAAATGCGGAAGATATTTAATTTGGAAAATAGTGTGTTTAGCATTTTTTGTTGGTTGTCAAAAATTAAAAACGTTACTAAATTCGAAAAAAATCGAAGAGGTTGAAAAAGTGGTATATTTGACATGGAATGGCCGATATACAATAATAATTGGTGAAAACCATAATTTTGATTATAATTTCTCAAGCGAAGTAAAAAATTCCAGTCACCCACACGCAACACTCATTTTGCGGCCTGCTTCAACCATGTTTGCACAACACTTTGCAGGCTACGTACCAAACCAAGTGAACCACCTGCTTTGGCTGCTTTGATTGGTAGAAAGTATTATTGTTAGTATTGTCGTCTATGCGGTAGAGGTGAAGGCTACCAACGCCAGCTAGCATTACACGCCCGCGCCTTTGCAAAGGTTATGGCCGGAGCGTAGCATTTAACACAGATCTAGCGAAAATTTAATAAAAATTAAATTGGTATTTTAAAGTTTATAATTTATTTGCCACGAAAGTGTTTAATAAAATTTGGACGGACACATAAAGCGATGATCGATGCCAAAAATGACCCTTTTTTGTGGCCATGCGGAATAGGCCCACAAAATTTAGGAAATCAGCGCATTATATTTGTAACATTGATAGCTGATCTTCAACTAAATATCATTCTATATTTTGATATGGCATGGAATAAAATAGTATGTCTTGGATGCTACGCTTTATTATCGTAACAAATTACATGGCAGCCATTTCGTCCTCGAACTTAATTACACATTTACACAATTACACGTTCTTCATTTGGTTGGCAAGTGGCTATGTGTGAAATCAAACATGGAATTGATACAATTGGCTACCTTACCGAGTTGAAGCGCCGAAGTTGTGTTTTGCGTGGCTTTTATTATAATTCCTAATTGTATGTACATAATTAGTTAATAATTTATAGGTTAGGAGCCAAAGTTATTGATAACAAAAGTATGACAGAAATAAAGTTGTTATACATTGCAGGCTTGGTAACATACCTAAAATGAAAGAGGTTTGCTTACTGCAAAGTTTCAAGAAGGAAAAATTGGGTGTTGACAATTACATGATTGCAATGTAAGTTTGAAACAGGCCATGCTAAAGACATTGATCTAGGGATGCGGAATCGTCGTCGGTACGGAAACTGCGTCCCGTCACGCCGAGGACTCTAAATCGTTTAATTTAGGTTTCTCATTTTCGTTTTGGGTAGAATTCGATCTTGCGCGTCTTGAGCACCGACCACTTGTGTCGCTTCATATAGTAAGAAGCGGCGGCGATGAACGTGAACATTCCGATCGCCTTGACGGTCATCAGCTTACGGTCGTCGTGCTCCGGTTCGGACGTCCACTTCAAGAATGCGCCAATATCCTTCGCCAACTGGCTGGCAGTGGCTGGCGTGCCGTCGCTGTACTCAATCACCTCATTGTAAATAACCTGAGCCATGGAAATGGCACCACCAGTGAAGTAAGGGTTGTAGTTCTGTCCCTCGCGTAGAACAATGCCAGCGGGAGCGTCGCAGTAACCAGTCAACAGAGCAAAGATGTAATCCTCACCTATTCATACAAATAATGCATATTAGGTTCAACAAACATACTTCAGAATATTTCAACTTACCGCCATGTCGTCCAGAAACAATGTAACTTAAATCTGGTGGGAAAGCACCGTTATTGGCAGCGCGTGCGGCCTCCTCATTGGGATAAGGCCCTGGGATGTAATCTGACAGTTTGCCAGGCCTCTGATACATGGCACCAGTATCATCAGGTCCATCAGTTACCTGAACCTCTTCTGCTTCAGCCTTCGCTTCCTCTTCAGTGTGTGTCACACCAACCAAGTTGCGATAAGCAACGAAACGTAGGGAGTGACATGCAGAGCACACCTGCTTGTACACTTCATAACCACGGCGAACACTGGCATGGTCCAATGATGAAAAAATGCCATTGTGGGGCCAGGGATTCTTTGGAGGGTGTAATTCCAAGTCGGAAGCTTTAACTGACTGATCTAGGGCCAGCGCGAGCGCTCCAGCACCTCCAGCGAGCGCACCAATGGTAGCAAGGAGCTGTAAGCATAAGTGAGGATCTCCAATCTAACCAACAAAAATTGCAACTTTTAACAGAGTTAACTTACGGTTTTGCGGCCTTTCGCCCATTCCCTAGTAGTGGAATATGCACTAATCTAAAAGTACCAAATGGACACATATCATTAGAACAGATTCTAACACAATAAGTGGAGAAGGATTACAAGTGTGGTTACATAAACTGGTCTAATGTGATGGACACAAGAATATCTAGTAAAATGATATTGAAGAAAGCAAAATCAATTGTTTTCTCATAGCAACTGTTAAAATAAATCCTCTAGTAGTAATTTAACTCACGTACTTGATTTGTTATAAGACTATTATTCTTTAAAAGGCCTGCCCCAGCGCATATCCTTCCAACGGCTGCCATGATGACCTCTGACTAGTCGGCTCTAGACTTGACACCGGCGATGCGAACTACACGTACGATCTACCTCCCTTTAACCACCAGAGTTATTTCGCAATCAGCGCTAGTTTTTTGAGGGATTCCAGCGGCACTGCGAGCGAATTCCCGTAGCTCGACGTTGGAAAGGAATAAAAGATCTAATATTTTGACAATTTACGTAATCGCTAAGTTAGGGACTTTGATGCATTGTGTCATCCACGTGAAAATCAGATTGAACAAAGGAATGATAGGAACGCTTGTCAACGAATATTCTTCTTTAAAATATCTACGATTTTTGGATGCAGTAAATATAGCTGTATAGTAAACTAGAAATTGCGAGCGTTGTAATAAAATTGCCTCCATTGCAATTTTTTGTACATTCCTTACATACACACACTTTATTTTTATAACTAAGTTATATTCAAATAATGTTTTTATATAAGTTATTTTTTAAATTGGTAGTTTTCTAGTTATATCCGTGAAGCAAAGTTGATTTATTTCTAAAATATCGAATTTTTAAATTAAATGTCTAGGTTGGTGAGAAAGTATTAGGTTGGTAGCGCGAAAACGCGTGCGACAGCGCCCTCTGCAACGCTTTCATACGTCACTTCTTCCAGCTGTTCGAGAACGCCATTTGTGTATTCTTCGTTTGAGAAATTCTTTAGTTCCCGATCAGAATCCGCCTGAATCTGGTGCATCCTGTGATCAACAAGAATCTTACATCATGAGTACGGGAATGCCGGAGTTGGGCTCCAAAATAAGCCTAATATCGAAAGCCGATATTAGATACGAGGGCCATTTATTTACTGTTGATCCACAACAATGTACAATCGCTCTGGCTGCCGGTAAGCGCTTCAATTTTTTGCGCGTCATATTTTTAGCTAATCATTCGCGCGCTTTATATATCTCATCTATTTTCACAGTACGTAACGCTACGGTGCGTTCTATTTCCGCAATACTCTTCAAGTAGTTAAAAAGTTCTTCTAATGTTTTCATTTTTACAGTACGCTCGTTCGGCACGGAGGATCGAGAGACCAATTATCCCGTTCCGCCACAAAACCAGGTTTACGACTACATCTTGTTTAGAGGGTCTGATATTAAAGATATTCGTGTAGTCAACAATGTCACATCAATGCCCAATGATCCTGCAATTATGCAACTCTCTGTGCCAAACCCGCTTAGCAATAAGCCATTTCAGACACAGAGCTTTCCACATCCTGGCCTAGGGCAGATGGGTCAGTTTGCTGGTGGGTACAGTACTATGGATGCCCTTGCGCCAGGAATGCGTGGACCATTGGTCAACAATAAGCCAAGTGAGTTAAATATTCCTGGGCCTGTGCCCCCTCCACATCTGTCCCCTGCTGTCATGGAACCACCACGGCAAAATGAAAACGGTAAAGGGATCATGATAATTATTACCTTTCTCTTGAGTTTGGAAAAATTTGCTTAGCAGTCATTGTAGCTTTAGTGGCTCTTTGTTTATAATTGGCATTTGATGGTACAAAATTTGATGTGAGCATGTTTAGGTAACTATTAAACAATCAATAGCATAGTACAATTATACAATTAATTTGCTGTAAATTTATCTAGTTTATTCAGCATGACATTTTGATGCAAAATTTATGGAGGTTCCAAGTGCTGTCATTTTCCTGTATCCTATATGCCAGATGTTATCCTGCTTGTTGTATATGCTTGCTATTAGGTGCTTGTTTCTTTGTTTTAAATTCGATAACTCAGTGTTTAGCATTTTTAGATTTGATAGGAGGCGGCTCCAGGAGCACCACGCCTGCCAGTATGGGCTCGCGCAAATCTTCGACTACCGAGCAGGGAACTCAAGCAGGTGGCAAGAAAGATGATAAGAAAGTTATCCGACCAATTCAACCACCACGTGGTGGAAAGGACCGTCGTGATTCCAGGGGAGAATCCCAGGTGAGCGCATATTTTGAATAGTATATACTTGGTTAATTGGAAGTTAGAAGTTTTAATTTTATATGTTAAATACGGCTAATTACAACTGATGAGACGCGCAGGGGTCCTGAAGCCGTACAAGCTGTATTACGGCAATTCTGTTGTCACTTGGTGTAGACTGATACAACAGAATTGGATATGTTGCGCTACTGATGTACATATGCACGTAAATTTTGCAACTTAACACAAAATTATCTTTGACTTCTTTAATCATCCAAATGATCTGTTTGTCATTGTTACCAAACAGTTTGATTTTTTATGTTAATCGTGTACATAATGTAAGGTATACTCATTAGTTGAAATTAATTACGATCAAATAAGTCATAATAAGCATCAACATCACCATTCATATCATCAGGGTGGTCAACAACAACATCACCAAATACAGCAGCAACGGCAAGGCAACTGGGTGCCTCGCGGTCAGATGAGACAACGCGCCCGTGGCAGGCCCCGTGGTGGCGGTGGCAATTTTGGTGGTCCGCAGGGAGGAGGCAACAGTTACAAACCCACCAACAGGCAGCAAGGGCAAGGCCAACAACAAGGACAAGGTGGAAAGCCGAAAATAACGTTCGACAAGGAGTATGATTTTGAGCAGGCCAATACTCAGTTCGAAGAAATGTGCGGAAAGCTTGCGAAGGCCAAACTTGAAGATGCTCCCAAGCCAGAACTCAACGGTAGCAGTGCACCCCAAGAGGCGGACAAGAAGGATGATTCCGGCAACGAGACTGGTGCAGGGGAAAACGAGCTGGAGGAAGAAGTTGACGCCTCTTTCTACGATAAAACCAAATCATTCTTCGACAACATATCTTGCGAAGCGGTGGAACGATCGAAAGGCAGATCGCAAAGAACTGATTGGCGCACTGAACGCAAGTTGAACTCTGAAACTTTTGGCGTTGCTTCAGCTAGACGTGGAAGGTAAGTTTCGGCAAAGACTTAATTCGGCGTTGATTGTTAGTTTTTGTTATTATTTATTTTCTGTGTTTTTCAGTTACCGTGGTCGCGGGGGATACAGAGGTGGTTTTAGAGGTGGCTACCGTGGCGGATATAGAAACAATCAGCACGGGGGCAACAAGAATCACGAAGGTGGCGCTGAAACAACGACCAGAACAAACGCCGCCTGCGAATCGGTGACCAGCCCTACGGTGACTGCTGCCGAGGCCAATATGACACCAGTAGTCGTAGCGCCAGTAACAAAGACTGCACCAGCGGCAAACTAATCCAAACCGAAGTTTACATTCAAACCGACGCACGCGACGTACTGACACCGGCGGGATCGTCCATAAGTGGATTTTTAGTTTATTATTTTTGAGACTGTGATGTCACGGTTAGGTTATTCATTGAATTGGCATGTTTTCGTTATTTATTATTTCATTAGGAGGATAACCGGGGTGAACATAAAACGGTAAGCGCGCTGCGACCAATTTTCTTATTTTTTTTTTTAAATTACGAATCCCAAAACTTATACTGAGTGTGTGTGTCTGTAAAGAAGCAAAACGAAATGATTACGTGTGAATGAAGCGCCGAAATTATTCACACTTCGAACTTGATGCGTTGCGCAATAGTAAACAATTCGGTGTCAGTATTAACTCACAGATTTTGGAAACCAGCTAAAATACAGCTATGATGCAAACGAATATTCCGTCGCGATTTTTGTTGAATTTGCAAAAGTCGTCACTGAAACGACAAAACGCAATAAACACAAATGAAAAAGAAAAAATATGTACCTTAAGTGATAAAATATTTTATTTTAATATGAAAAATGAATACAAAAATATGGCGGGCACACTGCCAGTATTTAAGAATGTAATTTTAATTTTTATACTTTATATATAGATTATTGTATCTGAAAATGGAGAAATGAAATATCGAATATTGTCGATCGGAACTAGATTATTTTTACCAAGCGGTTAGTTTTGTCTGGAAATAACCAGGTGAACATGAGAGGCGCTAATCGTGGCGGCAGAGTTGGTGTAACGTATAAAAAAGCGTTTAAGTTTCCGTTTACACATTCGTTTAGTTTTGTTTTTGTATCTTATTAGGTTTCATTTCTTGCGGGAATTTACATCAGACTTATCACAATGTGTATGGTTAAATGCGTCATTTCGTTTCGTATTTTTATTTGACTTTTTAATACAAACACAAAACAGACTAAAATATTCTCTATTCATTGAAGGTGATACCTACAACCCTTTTATAAAGGAATACCTTGGGTAGGCGTATTTGCTTATTCCTTGGAAATGGTGTGGTATGAATGATTTTCAATTAAGGCTAAATTACAATCGAACAATTACATTACATAGTTAATAGAAATGCTAAAGTTCTTATTCTCCTTGGACATTGGCAATGATTTCTGGTTTTACGGATGCTGACAACGGAGCAAGTAAGCCAATGTAAAATATTAGATGAATGTGAAAATGATTGTGGTTAGAAAGACGTAATATATAATATACGAATATAACGCTGATAAGAAAGATTGGAGGGACAAAATAATTGCATCTATCTTTGGCATGTTGTAATTTATTAACGACCATGGAAATTGTTAGACTTTGTAATGTAAAGACGTGAAGGTAAGCAAGAAAGATATTTGGAAAGATTTTAATTGTTATATTCTCGAAACCCTTCCATATAAATTCGCAAATCCAATATCACTTTCCAAACACTGCAGATTCTGTAAACTGTTACGACACTTTGCGCAACCTGCAAATATTGTAGTCTTTTCGTTAAACTTTGCAATGTGTGCAATGTTTGGGATATTTATTTTTGGAATAATGTGAAGAGAATGCGGTAGTTTAATATGATTATTCGAAGAGAATTATCGTAGGATAGTAGAAGTAATATAATAAAATTTTAAGTTTAATTACTAAGTAGTGGCAATACGGGTCAACCCCGGGCCTACGGCCCTTCTCAAACCTACCATACTACAAACTATTTTCCAATAATAATCCAAGTATACATTATTTCAAAGATAAAAGTAAACTCACCGCAACCGATTATACGGCTTGCTCTGTAAACACACAAATAGTTTTAAATGGCAGCTTCTATAAAATTAATGCCCATTAAAAAAGGAATCTCAACATAAACCAAATTTAGTTATTTCATTATTTTCCTAAAGCTGTAGGGATTGAGATCCCAATTCCCTATTTGGCATTTATTGTTAGTAGCAATTATGAACGAAACGCGCGAAACCATTTTAATGTTTTTATTTTGAAGTTAAGGGTATGCTATTTAAACATTTTCCTAGAGAAATTCCCATCCTGTTTTCATGATGTGTTACAAGATGTGTTTAATCTTAAATGTTATTGATTTTATCTCCAGTGTAGAGAAAACTGTCGCCTGCATCACAGAAGTACCCTATATCTTTTTATAAAATAGTTTTCTTAAATTTTAACATTTTGAGGTAGTCAGTTTACCCACAATAAAACACTCTATAACAAATAATGGCTTTAATATAATCACTATATAATAATTATTAAATTACTAATAGATCGCGTTTTTTGTTTATAACTTTATGCTGAAAATATATGATTTGAATACATAATCTCGTTTAATATTTTAATTTTCTGGCACAACTTCATTTGGTTTACACATTCAATAGATATCTTTTCATTTGAGTTGATGGTAACTTATAAGATATCCGATAGTAATTAACTTGAATATTGAATTGGATAGGTTGGGTGGAAAGCGTAGTCTTGTAGGCCACCGCGTTATATTAAAGTAAAGAAAAATTTGAAAGAACGAAGGAACTTATCAGTTTTTAATTTATATGTGCAGTTTAACACTATATACATAAGTTGTCATATTAAAAAGAAGGTATTTATCAATTAATTTCATCGATGTTTATTTATATTAGAAAAAGAACTCCTTTGCATCCATGAATGTTTTATTATTCGTAATGTTTGACCTAATATTATTAGCATATGTGTTTATTTACCATTATTTGTTTACTTCTGCCATACTTTTACCGCATTTGAGTTGCTGTGTCACCCAAATACTTTAAACTTCTTGCAAATTTTCTTTTTAATATTTTTCAAAATATAGTAACACAACAATAATAAGAGCATCTAGTTCTTTTTCGGAAAGGTACTGTAGGTAATGTACAAATTTGTTTAAAATCACAAATCTTGGAATTTTCTGGTATATTTCATGAAAGGCACAGTTTATGAAGATATTTTGAAAACATTCACAAATTTCAGTATATATGACGTGTTTATATGTACGTTCTAAGGTGCAGTTTGCACAAAAACAACAAAATCAACTGGGCACCTTTCAGATGACATATTAGAAATGGCCATGCGACAAGCGAAAGGTTAAATACGTAAATTGAACGTAAATTGTTAACGTTAATAGTTGGTAATTGTTGGACTCGGTTATTCAGTGGAAATAGAATCGACTTGTTAATAAAGGAAAACACTGATTGTGATTACTACTTCTTTAATATTATATTATGTATTGATTCTTTTGCTTTTATCTACTGCTTAAACCTCGTGTGACTTCTTCAACGTCTTAATGAAGAGTCTTCGTCTCTCACAAGTGAAGTAGGCTCGCACCAACCACCACTCGTGCCATTTCATTTCGTAACCGCCAAATGGCGCTGGTATGTGCGAAGCACAATTTCCAACAGTAATATTGCAAATAATTATAATTATGAGGTATATCTAGAGAATGGACTTAGAGTAGCGTGTGTTTATGGTATTTGAATTAGAAAGCTGATTAAATCCGTTTTGTTGTTCAGACATTTTTAGATGACTAACTATCCTTAGGTTGGTTAGGGTTCAATAATTTTTAGTAAAAAATACTGCCTCGGGAAACTATCAGGCGGGGGGCGACGTATACGATGCCTTATACGTCGCCCCCCGCCTGATAGTTATCTCAAATTACGCTACCCCACACTTACGCACTTTGCAATGACGGTCGTTTGTATTAAATCTGGTGCTTTTTAGTTATAAAAAACGTAAATCAATGTTTAAAATGTTATTTTAATTAGAAGAATTGGAACGGAAATATGAACTGTGATTATTTCATATTGTTACGATTTCAAAATTTTATATCAAATAATAGGTTAGATTCTTTTATAAATAACCTAAATTAAGCTGTCTTAAGTGAAGCAAATAAGTTTTCCTAGAAATGAAAATGAAAGAGTATCGCGTCTTGGTGAATTATTTTTCGGCTGTTTGCTGAGTTACTATACAAGTGGTTGCTAGATCGAGAGACTAATATAAACAAAAATTGAATTATGCAAGTACAGGGCTCTTCAAGCTTAAAGAAGACAATTGGGCCCGAGAGATCGCGCACTTGGTTGGATACTGCCAATTTCTGCAATACCTGTGTGTGTCTCTTGTGTGTGGTGATTCCATAGCTTATTACTTCAGTCGTATTTTGAATAAACCAGTAAAGTCACGCGCGCAGCAAACTAATTCACGCCTGCAAAGTTGACCCCCGGTTTGTTTCATCCACGGTTTGGTCCATAAGGGACTAGGTACCTAAGATGTTTCGGGCTATGTCGCTCTACGTTGCTCTATGTTTCCATATTGCTCTCAAAGAGAATGTGTAATTTGGCAGTATCTACTGCTGATAGGCATTGTTTGAAAGGATTCAAACAAAAGTAATTTCATGAAAATCGGAAGATTACTAATAATAACGTTACATAAGGTACTATAAACTTAATTTTGATCCACACACCCAAAAACTTTCAAACAATGCCTATCACCAGTGGATACTGCCAAATTACAACGGAAACATACAGCAACGTAGAGCGACATAGTCCAGAACATTTTAGGTACCTAATTCCTAGTCCCAAGTCCCCACACAGTTTAAAGTGTCAGCGGCCATATATCTGTCTAATTTGTTATTTACGACACTCTGAAATCGACATACATTTATAATTATGAAATTTACAAAAAAAATATTTTTTTTTATATAAATCACACAACTAAACTATATATTAAACTAACTATTATTTGATACCAAACACGACTATGTTATTTAAGTTTATAACTATAGTTATATGTTAAATGCAGTTTATATATACTTCATTACAATTATAAAAGTGCGATTTTAATGCACCTACGTATCGATAACATAAAAACGAAAGATGTCAATCGATCGGAAATTAAATGCTTTTTCAGAATCTGTAAAAACATAAGACCATAATAACATGCTCTAAAATTTACGCCAATAAAATCAATTTTCAATGTATTTTAAATGGGACCAAAAATAATTTTTAATTGCAAATTTCGCATAGCTGTGCATCAAAAATGTCATCAAGCATGGTATCGTTGGAAAGCACTTAAGAAGCTTAATCGAATGACATCGAGACCTTGTGGCATATTTACCATAGTTGCCCGCTATGGGCATTTAAAAATTTCCCATGTTAAACATTATGGACCAAACTGTGTATGAAACTAACTGTGGTTAGCTTTGCAGGTTTAACTAATTCTACCAACAGAAGAAATAGAAACGCAAATCTTCACAATAACAAACACCCACAGGACGTAACAATATTATAATTAAAGGCCACACCCCAATATCCTCCCCACAATTGCAATTGGTTTGTTTCTTGCTTATAATTAGGGAAGTCGGGTCAATGCTGCAGGCAATAATGTTATGTCTTGCAGTTGTTCATTAGCCATTGTTTATATTTAGAGCCCGCAAAAAGCGAAGTTCCAAAGTGTACATATACATACACATGCCAATATGTACACATACTAGTATAACTCTTCAATTTTTAATAGTCAATTTCAATAACATTTCCTTTTTTGCCCAAGTACTTTACCAACATTATTAATGCTAAATGATACACATTTTTGGTTATTTTTGTTTGACGGTATATATTGAATATTCATATTTTTTGGGATTTAACAAAAGCATATAATTAATACTAACATGTAACAATAAATAATTTGTTATTCTGAATGTATTCTGAACAAGAGAGTTTGAGTTATGAACTACGTACATATTCAAAAGTGCATTGGTATAGCATTTTAAGCTTGGATATGCTAGCAGTAGCGTTCTCTTGTTCTAAACATCAAATGCTCGAGCTGCAGTGTTATAAATGATATTATAATCACGAATATTTCATGATTGAATTACTGAACCAAAATTTCATAATCTGGGAAGCCCAATTCTTGACCCCCGTATGGGATGTAAACAACGCCATGGCTGGCTTGAACTTTACCAACGGTGAGAGTTCCTTCGTGGTTAACCCTGCCAACATATAATGGCTCGCCATCTTCAGATTGCCCACCGGCTACGGCGTTGCTAGGAATGTCGCCACCAGAACAAGCCATCCATGTACCATAGAAATCGCACAAAACTTCATATTGTGCGCAACCATTCTCAGCACCACCCCATGGAACGTAAGCCTGTCCGTGGCTGGAAAGCAACTTGCCGGGAATGAGAGCGCCCTGGAAGTTAGCTCGTACTACGTAAATGGGCTCGCCATTATCCTCGCCACCAGGGAATGCGTTTGGAGGGACGCTGCCACCATCAGCTTGAACCCAGCACATAGCGGATGATCCGCAACCACCTGCTTGTGGTTGTTCAATGATCCAGCTACCCGAGGCACCCCAACCAGTGCATACGCCAACGTAACTGATGGGAATATATTCGCTGTCGGTCCAAGACATAATTGGACTGCTTTCACCTTCACGGCCAGCGGAGATGGTGCCATTCTCCCAACGCACCCAGAATCCACGGAATTCGCCGTCGCTCAGAATTGCAGGGGTGTCCACTTCGACTACATCAGGCTTGGCACGGTTTTTGCGGATGACGGACTTCTGATTTCCCCATCCACCAAGGAATATTTCATACATCGGATCGCTCTCCGATGCGGAGGTGGTAAGCGCAATGTGTGCATCATTGGGAGCACGGACACGGAATTGCTGGCATCCGGAGCTGTTAGGGAAGAAGCTGTACTCCAACTTATCTTCAGTCGAAAGTTCTGAAATGAGACAACGGATGCGTTAATCTTTGCAAGTTTGCATCATGAGTTGACATCATAAGGTTATTTATTAACAAGACCTTTAACACAGTGAACTAAAAGCTACTCTATCACTTATTAGCAACCATACACAATAAATGTTGTATGTTTTACGTGTGGCGATTAAATATTGTTTCTTTTTTAATCTGTGCGTATGCAATAATAAAATATAATAAAATATACGAATAATTATCTAACCTCGCAATGACGCATTTTGCTAGAATGTAAAGGATACTTCTAGAATACCAGGTGAAAAAAAGTGAATATTTGTCGAAGCGATTCACGCTTCTTATTTGGTGAGTATAGTAATTAACATTTTAATTATGTTGAGTGGAAACGTTTGTGCACCTTCAACTTTATTTAACGTTCTAGGCAGGTATAAAAAACGAGCACAATGACATCCGCCAAGCGCGGAATGCGCGAATGTGTTGTTGCTTTGATTGTTTTCGTCTGCGTAGCGTAAATAAAAACCATTAACTTTATATAGGAGTTGCGCAATTTGATGACTCAGAGCCCAGGGACGGCCCAAATATAAAAAATTCTTTGTTGATAAATAGCGATTTTATTTTGAAATGTATGCAAAAGAGGTCATTCTCAAATATCATTAAAGATATTATGCCTTATACGCACAATGTGTTCATTACATTGTTTGTTACATTAACCAATTATTAAAATTACCATAGCTGCATTCACCGTTTCAAAGTAACGTTTAATGACACCTAATTCCGTTTACCATAACTGTAATTATCATATTGTACTTTTGTGTAATTAGTCCAGCTTGAGTAGTAGTGAAAATTCCAAGAAACATTTATCGTAGTGTGGGTTGAATATGTGGGAAATACATAAGCTTCCAAGACTGGCGTCTAATATACCTCATGCTTTGAACATTTCATAGTTAGAAACTTTCGTATGTAATCGTTAGCAAAATATGTACTAAATGGGAGCTCGAGATGTTAACACTACTCTGTTGTATTAAATTTGCATATGGGAACTATTGCGAAGTCAAAATGGTCGCGTAAATTACTTGAAAAGCCGGCACTTGCAAGATTGAATATACATTCCTAAATGGCCACGATGTTAGATCACAGTTAAAAATAAACCAAGAGAAGTGCGGGCGCCGTCTTCTAAACTCATATTGATCGAATTTGATCGTTTTCGTGTGGTGCAGACATTTCGTCTCCTAGATATTGATCGAACACTTGAGATACGCAATTAAACCATACCTTTAAAGTATTTCCTAACTTTCATAGCCCACTATTTCACAATATAATATAATAATTATGTTGGTCAAATTGAATAGTTTAAAAACCATAAAGAAAATAATGAAATAATGTAATGATACTTACCGATGGGAGCGGCCATTGCAGTGAGAATATCCAAATGGAAGTCGAAACACGAGAGGCACCCAGCTGCACTTCTGATCCAATACTAACCGACCGGCAAAAGTTTCACTGCTATAAATAAAGAACGTCCTCCTATACAGAGAGTTGTTTGCGCGACGCAGTTGTGCGTCCGACGGATTTCTATAGCCACCTTACATTCGAGAAAGAATGAGTGGGAATAGTATATGCTGCGCAATACAAAGAGAGAGAGAGACACTTACCGTTAGTTTGAAATTGTTCGATTACATTCGAGAAAGTAGTTGTTCAACAACATGATGACCTACAGTAGTGGGAACACTGCCTGCGATACGTGGACGCAGAACAGCAGAATTTGAAATTGGCTCATGCGCAATGTCGCAGCGGACAACGCTCGAATTGGTTAAATTCTCACATAATTTAATAACATAAAGATTGTACGATCATTTTTTAATGTGTTAGTCATATTTACCAATCATTGATGTCTGGTGATGTTCATTACGCAGATAAATATTTTTAGATATGACGATGAAGGTCTAGAATAAATTGTTAATTAATTCATTCAAATTACTGCTAACAAAATTGCTTTGACAAGTGTTAGTCATCATATCTTGGAAAGGGAACTAAAATTAAACTTGTTTAGAGATATCAAGAAAATCATGTCAACCTTTTTAATTATTCAAAACCAGATTCAAACTAACAGTTCTCATACAATAAGCCCGAAATGTTATTTGGCTTTGATACATTGTCTACTTGATCATTCTCCAGTTTTAAAGTTTTACGTACGTACTATTATATTAATTGTAGCATTATAAATTTACAAAACTACCTTTGACAAAGTTCTTTCTTTAACTGCGTTTCAAAAATTTCACTATAATTGATTTTATAACACCAAATCACCATTGTTTGGTAAAACTTCCAATGTTTTTAAAATTGTCATCTTCTGAGTTAATTATTGAATTTTCTTACCTGCTCTGTAATGCTTGTAATGGAACAAAAGGAATTAAACAGATGAATATTTGTGGATCAAATTATTATTAGCATCAAACTACAATATTTTATTTGAAAGATTAATTAAATTAAAACATCTCACTAAAAGTCTATGGTTAAACATCAACAAAACTTATTTTAAAGGTATTCAAATCGAAACAATCTACAAATCTATTACACTGTAATCACATTTAGATAAATATCACAAATTGGAGAGAACCCCACCCCGTACAACATTTGTTACATAAAAGGAGGGATTTCATAACGAAATGTTTACAATATTTCACATTTTTACTTTCTTCTTTGTTTTATAATGTTTAGCATCTCCGCACCCTTTTATGTTCTATCGACCTTAAAACATGAATTCCCATTGCAGTTATTTCCTTCGCCATTCTCTTCACAACGCTTCTTCGCAACGATTATGTACTACACTTTTAATATTAGAAGATAGATGTATTTATTATTTTTCCTATAAATCTAGAATAGAATACTAATTGATTGAATAGTATAATCATATTCAAGTGTTTACACTGTAAAAATATTTCATTCTCCTTAGTGTTATCAGTTCAAATTGATGATGTTTAGTGTTTCGTCTTTATATGTTTTTAAAGTTATGAAATTCTTAATAATAATTAAAATAAGAACAAGAACTATTAATGTTTATAAATTATTATTGAAGTTAACATAGTAGGCGCTAAATTTGTAGAACTGGTTAAAACAGGTACAGGCGATTAAACAAGCGTGTTGAAAAGATATTTTGATATTAGCTTGTGTAGTCTACATTAACCAAAATTGCTTGTAGGCCAATTCGTTCAAATATGCCAATATTTCACAAACAAATAAATATTTGAATTAACATCACAGTATCATATTTCACTTTTAAAACCCTATCAATTTACAAATATAATATTTCAAATGATTACTGCAAAATAAAACATATGAAATGTAATATTGAGTAATTTAAATTGAATACAAACGTACGTTCATCGGCACATCAAATAAGTTCATAATTTCGTAAAAATTTTCAACATGGCAGTGAAATAAATTAAGAAGTAAAATTAATACTGAGATCAAAGTTAAAAAAAAAAAACGAATTCGTACGCTTAGTGTTTGTGTATTGTAGTAAATAATTTCTTGGATGTTTTTGTTTCTTGTCAGGTTGTTGTACGTACATAGCGAAAATCGACTTGATTATCGTGTATTGCGGGCCCTCAGCACCGAAAGTGGTATAAGGTTTGAGTAGTATTACAGTGTTTTATAATGACGGAAAATTACTGAGGACACGTTCAACTAGTTATTATTTCACATCAATTAACAAAGTAAATATGTGATTGTTAAAGTAATATTTGAAGCACAAGTAAAACTACGTATTATTATTGTAGTATGATGTGTTAAACTACTTATTTCGTATGTTCACATAAACATCTCTGTTTACACAATACCAACATTGTCTCTCCAATGTGCAGCTACATTTCTGCACTCAATCAATAACAAAACACGCAGCAATTGATTAAAAATAAAACATTGTACCAAAAATATTTTCGCAATGACGTGACTTAATTTTATTTACAGTCCTTCAAAGAACTATGTCCTTTTTGATTATATTTTGTCATTAGACATAAACCAATTCTAAAATATGCCAGATGTGTACATACTTCCATAGTATCAGTCAAGTTTGGAAGTGATACAGTATACTCAAATAAATGTATATATAATATTATTAAATTTTAAAACAAAAATTCTGATTATTATACAAGCCTCAACATTGTATTTTCTTCCAAGCGTAAATTTACTTCCAACAAATATCTTAGTGATATCGTAAATAAATATTATTAAAAACTTGTCCGGCTTTTGCAAGACTAATTGCCGTAACAGCGCATTTCCTTTCATTGATCGTTGTTACACAGGTTCATATCCATTTTTTTGCAAATACGATTTATAAATTTTTAATGTTTTTAGACAATTAAACATTAAATTATCTGAAATATGCCGAAGACTGAGAGTATGTTCGACAACCAATTTACAATAAATGTCTTGTTATCCTTATATCGTTGGTTCATCGCAGTAACCAAGAAAATGAATGATATAAGAATCCTCGTCTCTCTTCCACAGTTTATATTTGTAATTTATTTATTTGACGAATGTTTACCTAATAGTTGTGAGAGATTTTATCACGAGAGCACTTTGATCATTTGAAAAGGCACCCCTTCATTCATTCGCTTCGTCTAATACAAAATGGCCAAAATCGTTCATATAAATATTATGTTTCATTTTCGTAATATTTTCATTTTATACAATATGGTACTATTAAATAATTAGCATTACTCATTATTATGTATATTTATAATATGTACAAAATTGTGGTCATTTATGTTTGTTTCTTCAATTACTATTAATTCTTGGTTTCATTCTTTCAAGTTATGACAAGCTTAGTGATAATTCCTGGTTATCCCATGTAGTATGTTAACTGTGATACGTTTCGTAAATCGATAAAGTTCATTATCCTTTTTGAAAACTGCATTTGTATTAAGACGTTGTGCTTGCCTTTGTACATTGAAACGATAGAGATGAGAAAATTGCCACAATTCTTTCTATGTAGAATATTATCAACATGCTGGTTAATTAGAACAGATGCGCGTTGGGTAATTAATATTCCAAATATTCCTTGTAAACCAGTATTGGGATGCGTACTTACTAAGTTAAAAAAGGCAAAAAAGTCTCAGTTAGTCATATAACGATTGACTGTTCTGAGTGCATACAGAAGTTCGGCTTGCATGCGCGCTTCCAATACCATCAGATTTACGTGCACCTATAAAATAATAAACATTAATATAGTACCAAATTTTAGATTTTTCTAGTTAGATTTTACCTTTTCGCTGTGTTGAAATTCTCGAAGGACGCGGTCATAATCCTTTTTGGTAACACGCTCTGGATAACAACAAGCACTCTTTATGAATGTTTTCAAGGACCGTTCAAGAAGTTGATTAATTTCTCCATAATCATAGTCGTCATGTCGAATTCCGAGCAAACATTGAATGTAATTCCAAATTGCAAATCTGAAACGGGACGTGTCTACATCCTTGCGACCTCCCATAGTATAATAAGTCAGATGATAGGCCGTCTTAAATTTGTCATCCAACAGATTACCAACATCATTATACAACCTATGAACGTTCAATCGTTAAAACTATTGAATATATTGACAGGCTTCAACTGTTACCTGTTAACTAACGAATATGCATGGTCGTCCCAGGAATAATCCTGAACTCTAAATGTTGATATTGACTGCTGTTCGCCCCTTCGTGCAAAGTCCTCATATATAAACGCAGATTCTGCGACAAATATTCCCACATCAGCAGGAGTATCTTGAGGTTCTGGACCTACAGCACCCAACTCGGCAGATTGGGTTTCAACATTCTCAAAGCGCTTCGCCAATTCTCCTGGGGTACATTCTTCAGTTTGCTCAGAGAGAGTTTTCATACGGCGCATTAATGTTAAAATATCAACTTCCCGTTCTGTGGGGGAAGGTGGCGATAGACTTAGTGAGCCTTTTCCACCTACAAAATAGTTGTAATTTTTTTAATTTCAATTACCAATGGTATCACAGTAAAATGATAATAGAAATATAACCCTTATAATTATTAATTAGTAATTATTATGTATCTTGAGTTCAGTTTACCTGGAGTTCTTGTATCGTTCAGTATCGGTATATCTTTGGGATCACTCTTCTTACTGATATTTGTGCCTGCAGTGCCCATTGCCATCTCTGGATACTTATAGCCACCCGCTTGGTCCAGCTCCTGATTCACACCACAAGAGAAGACAAACGAACACAGACTATGGAAATGAGTCAATATCACTATGGCATGTACCACCTCGGCCAATGACCAACTATCCTTCCCTTTCGTTAATTTCTGTAATATAGTATTGACATCGTCATAATACAGCAATATGTTAATATAAACGTCATTAGGGTCTTTTATAAATTACGCGATTCTACACACCTCAATATGAGATTTGTTTAATAGCCAAGGTCTATGCGCCAATATCTTATTGACGTCGTACAAATTTCTCAATTTCTGCGGAATACAGTTAAGGCCGTTTAACCATTTTAAATCGCCACCTTGCAAGAGAAACTCTTGTTTCTGGAGAGATATAAGGTAGCTACATTGGTGACGACCGGCCGCCTGTAAATCAGGACGAATATAAGATCATTTTTGCTTAAATACAATTTATAAATTAAATTATAAGAAACGCATTAACTCACCATAATTGCAATATAATGTCTGTAATCATAGGGTAAAGGGCCATCACCGCGGAGTATAAAGCTCTGTGTTTTCAGAAAATTATCCAAATATGTAGGATGGTAACCCATAACCTGGCTCACATGATCCAATCGGTTATTTTGCAAAAACGCATCAACGAAGAGAGTGTGGGTCTAAAAAAACAAAGATACATCGTTATTTGATTTGCCAAAATATTAGATTAATGCTATCATTTGCTTATGTTTGTTTTCTTTTTTAGTACAGTTTAAATTAGATTTGCAATAAACTATAAATAAAACAAGCCAAATGTTATAATTCACCGTTGAGTACAAACTTTTACCAATTTTACCAATTGCAAAAAGTAAATCTTATCTAAACAGTAGATGAAGAAATACTAAATAATAAGCGACTGTATCTGATTCAACTTTGAATAAATAAATATTTCAGAGAGCTGAACAAAATGAATTAAATAGAGAGCACAAAGGCTTGCGAAGAGGCACGATGACGCAATCTTTTGCAGAGATTGCTCTTCTTTCTCACAATCAATGGCAATGTCGATGCTTCAAATGTTTTGCAATGGTATGCATACTATCAAACAAAGTAGCACAATAAAAATTGAATTATAACTAAAATAATTAGTTTCCAAAGAGGCAATCATTACACTTTCAATTAGATTAATTTCAAATATGTGTGACATATGGTTGGTAATATAGAGAATTATATAGTTTAATATAAAATTTAAAAGCGTTTATATCATCCATTGTAATCATATTTCAACAAAAGTCTCAAAACTATAGTTTCTATACTTCACTCCAATGATAATAAGCAATAGATTAATAACGATCGTAACAATACTATTGACAATGTAGAAAATAATATAATTCACTATTAACTCCAATTACAATTAGTTAACCCATAGTAGTAAAAGAGTTCCCGCAACATTAAATTTGGGCATCGTGCTGGCTAATAGCAAATGTGCTTAATTTCACAATTGATGTTGTTTATGCAATACGCTAACAGCAAATGATTGCTGTGGTTGTTAATATGTGATATTTGCACGGGTATGAGTAACGTAGATAAATTGGTAATTGACCCTGTTTTTAGGTACACTTTATATTAACATTTATATTTACGTATAGTGAGACGTAGGTTTTGTGTGTAATATCACTTCGTTAATTCAAATTACTTCAAATTGTAATACTCAATAAATAATTTTAACATTATTTTATTGATGTTAAATATTCAGTCGCAAAAAAACATGTACCAATATTGAGATTTTAATTACGATGAATGATCATCTCTTTTTGTCGAATTTTTTAAACCATTCAATGCTCGGTTATAGTGAAATTTTTCAAACGTTAGTTCTCTTTAACAAGGGTCGCCAAGATAATTCTAAAAATTTGAAATTAAAAATTTAAAATTGGGTGTAAAAATAAAAAATAGTCATTAATAATTGTAGTGGTATATATTTATAAAATTATCGTTGATAATTAAACATACAGCTGGTTAATTTCATAACAAAGGTTACAAGAACTTAAGTGTAGAGTGAAATTCATGTAACGTTACCGCTTTGCCAATGACCGAAAATCGAGAATGTATTTTTGTATATTTATTTCATATATAATCTAATTATATCATATTATATATATAATTAATGTTAAACTTTAACTGTTTTAAATTCTGTTGGTGACCTCTGTCAAAAAAGACTAACGTTGAAAAAATTGAATTATATTTTTCTTTAATAAGTAAGCTTGGAAAGCGAAGTATGGAGACATGATTACAAGGTTCCCCTTTTAGAGTAAAATAAAACACCACTTTACTGACTTCATCAGAACCCATTTTAGAAAGTTTGACCCTAAAAAGCTGTAAATCCTGGAACCTCTCTACTTTCATCGTTAACTTCAATGCTGCCTAAGCCGTGATCCTGCTCCACCAACACCCGCTCTGCTCTTACAAAAATCGACCACGTTTGCACAGTTCTCGACATCTGTCTGTTTCAGGTATTCAAGAGGACTACTTTCCTGAATAGCCTCTTGCGTGGTTTGGATAGAACTACCAGTAACCTCCGTAAATTACGGCTACAGTGAAGTAAATAAATTCAGCACCACATTTATATAAAATGAACCAGAAAGATTCGCACAACTATAATTTATTTCATTAAAATGAAACAACGAGTGAAACACAAACCCAAAACAGTACTCTCGTATTTGATATTCAACGCAGATTCTATATTAAAGAACAATGCGCAGTGAATGTCATGAATAAATTCCTCATAATTAACGGGTGACTTCATTTATACAGGCACAGGTAATAATAATGCATCCAAACCAATATTCGACGCACCGTTCTTTATTGTCCAGTTTCGTAATGCGCATAGTTTCTATTTTAACGCTGGGCACGAGTGCGCAAGTGCAATAAATAACTATTTATTCGTGTCTAAATGAGTGACATGTTTACCAATTAACAATTGTGTTAAGCGTTGACATTGAAAATGTGTAAATTTACAAAAATTCGTTTTTGTTACTTGCCGTTTTCGACTTTGCCGTGGAAAAATTTTTGATGCTATAATGCTTAATTTATCAAGTTCAACTCTCTATTAGTGGATGTAAATTTATTTCTACTTGATTAAAAAATCATATCAATAATACCTCCCCACGTTTCTATATATACATATTTGGTAATCTCCAATTAGTATGTATCAATTTAGTCAAAACTGGGCGTCAGAAGTAGAATTATTTATAACCCTATCTGAGAATAAGCAAGTAAAAACCAATTGAAAGAGCAAATTCGAACAATGAATAACAATTTAAAAACTCTCTCCATTATCTTGTATGCGTTGGTGACTTGTAACAACATCATTAAATACCTGTTACAATTGGGTCGATAACCAAAGGCATAATAACATTTGGCAGTGATATGTCGAGGACTCAGAAATAAAACTAATTTCAATATATGTATGGCATGAATATTTTTATCATAATCTATTAATTTAAATAGAGAAAAGAAACATAGTTTATTTTTGAAAAATACAAAATTTGTTACTAATAATCTAGACAGGGTAAAAATGTATCTGACACAATATAAATACAAATGGCAACAGAGAGAAGCTATTTCATGATTTTGAAACGTAGTCGCTGATGTTAATTCTATATGTTGAATGTTTGCATAATGCTTACTGCATGCTATAAGTAAAACATATACGCCTTACATTAATTGTAAAACATTCTGTTTTCGTGCAATTTTACAACGATTGTTGTCATGGTAGTATATCTACTTGGAAATATAATGGCAATAAAATGGTATTGTTTGTGCCAAACAGTTCCACACACTTGCGCACTATTGTTTCATTACTGGTGTTGTTTTCGAGATCATCACGCCTGCAAACTCGCGACATTGGTAATTTTGATATGTTTATATCACGTTCGCGAAACTCAACCCGATGATATATTCAAGGCTGAATGACATGATCATAACAAAGCCGTTGCTGGTCGTGGTCGCCGCGTACACACAACACCGACGAAATAAAATATGCGAAATTAGTAATAGAGGCATGTTTTCCCAGTGTATGCTACTTAACAGACTTATAAGTTTTCGACAACGCTATTGCATTCGAAATTATTTCGCCGTTGTTAGAATCGCCACGACGCACAGCTCGCTTGTTTTCATTACGATTGGTTTACGTTCCCATGAAAACACCCACTGCCGACAACACTATACTTGCAAAAACTTCAAGTATAAACACAAACTCTCTCGGCAATGTGCACAACGTGAAAAAGCAATCTTGTGCGAGAGCTAGGACCAAACCAAAATAAACAAATAAATAAATGTAGCATGCGACTCATCCCTAAGGTTACACAAATATTTCAAGTATTGTACACTGCGTATATATATATATATA
>JAODGE020028450.1:0-12770 GCA_027574965.2 Ecitophya simulans
ATTTATTATTGTGTACTAGATAAACGTGTTATAATTACAACTTTTTAAACTCCTTTGCGTCTAGAGGGCAGCACTATGCAGGCTGAATCAACTAACAATAAATTCTACGTCGGATACGGTTTCAAATCACTAGCACGTGCGCGCATGTTTTGTGCGGTTAGTGCGGCGTGTTCTCTTGTTTTCCGGAAAATATTTTCAGCAAATGTGTGTTAAATCCCAGTGTCAACGTCGTTAAATAATACGCAATGCAGCTTCCGGATGTGTTCTGGACGTCAATCCAGTCATTCGCCGATATAAACCCCGATTTCGCCGCATTCATCAAGAAATATGACTTCAAAAACTTGAGCGTTAGTAATCTAATAAAGTTAATTGATATCTCATTCTCATATGGTTATTAATTTTAAATTAAATTGTAGGACAATAAAACCGATCAGCATAAACAAATATATTCACAGTTATCTGAATATATTCTCAATCCAAAGTGGACAATTCGTGTTGTCGACATCTTTCGAAGTGATTTGCTAAATGTACTGTCTCTTGCCATTGAGTTTGAGAAGTTGGAGCAGACTGAACAGCATGGCCTTGACAATGTAAGAAATGCAGTTGCACTTGGGCTTTTGTTGGAATCACATCCAGATGTGGAATGGTAAGAATTTTGTCAATTTTGTCAGTGCCTTATTGGATGTTTATATACAATATGGTTGCAGCTTTGTTGTGAAATATTATGAAATATGTCCAAGCCCATTTTCAACTGAGAATGCTAAACAACAACCCAAACAAAGGAGGTTAAACAATACCTATGTGCCCAGTGAGGTGGAAATAGTTAAAAGTTGCTTGACATTTCTCCGAAATAAGCCAGAATTTTTCAAATCCAAATGGGAATGGTCCACATTCTTTGAGACATATTCCCATCATCAAAACCATGAGATCCGGTGGATGGTTGCACATTGTCTGGCCATTTATCTAGGCTTCAATGAAAGAGACCTAAAACAATATTTAAACACAATTCTATCTGAGTCTGAAATAATTGACAATGCACTCAAATATTCTGATCAAAAGACGCCTCTACAACTGTTCAACAAATTGGAATCTTCAGAAACTTTACAGACAACTTTCACCTCAAAGAACGTCGTTAATGTTAGTGGAATTCTTCTACCAGTGTACAACTCCACACGGAAACCAATGAAAGATGAACATGTTGAAGACCCTAGCAAAAATTTGGTGTTAGTTGAATCCACAAAGAGAAATTTACATAAATTAGCGCTTGGGGTGGCAACCAACAAAGCCATCAACTTGTTGGGCTCGGTTGGAAGCGGCAAAACGACTCTGGTCGAACACCTAGCGATGAAAACCGGAAGGCGACTTGGTGAGACGTTCATTAAGATCCAATTGGGCGATCAAACGGACAGCAAGATGCTATTGGGGACGTACAGATGCACCGACATTCCTGGCGAATTTGTGTGGCAGCCGGGCGTTTTGACGCAAGCCGTTCTGGACGGGTCGTGGCTATTGTTAGAGGACATCGATTCCGCCAGCATGGACATCGCGTCTGTGATAAGCGGATTGATCGAAAACCAGTATTTGACTGTACCGGGATTTAGGGATTTCATCACCATCGCGCCTGGTTTTCAATTGTTCATGACACAAAGGTATTTTTGCGTTTTTTAAACTGTTTAATTGTGCTTTATCGACACGACAACGTTCTTTGTTACGCAGATTAATCACAACTTATACGGGACATCATAAAAAGTATTCCAACGCAACGTCTCTGTTAGAAAAGCACGTTTTGAGCGTCAACGTCGAACATTTGACATATGACGAATTGGAGGACATAATTGCGACGCAGCACGCGTGTCTCAGCACGATCGCGCCTAGGATGGTCTCGGTTTTCAAACTGTTTACCGACCTGCAGGAAAAACTGCCGAGGAACGGTCGACTGGCGTCCACCCGGGATTTGTTCAAGTGGTGTTCGCGTTCGATCGTGGATTTCGATGTTTCCAGCCAAGAGAGTGCGTTGAAAGTCCTTCAAAACGCCATTGACATCTTCTGCTGTTCATATTCCGACCTTAATGAGCGCTTGCAACTGGCGCAGAACGTTTGCACGCATTTAGGAATCATAGACGAGAAGGCAAAGTACTTTTGCAATAGTTATCAGCCGACGTTGCACATGTCTTTTGATCTGGGCGAAGCATCCTTGCAAGTTGGACGCGGAAAACTCGTGAAACAAGATGTGGATAAGTTAACTTACGACAACAATTTCTGTTTTACTCGTTCCTCGGCTTGTTTATTGGAGCGAATCATGTGCTGCGTAAATCTGAAAGAACCCGTTTTACTCGTCGGCGAGACGGGAACGGGAAAGACGTCAACCGTGCAGTTCATTGCAAACAGAATCGGGCAAAAGTTGATCGTGATAAATATGAATCAACAGTCCGATTCGGCCGATTTACTTGGCGGATACAAACCGGTCGATATGAAGATCGTCATTGCTCCCATCAAGAGGGAATTTGAACTAGCTTTCTGTTCCTTCTTCAATCCGTCGTCCAACAAAAAGTTTCTCAGCAATCTCAACTATTGTTTCAACGAACAGCAATACGGCATGTTGGTCAAACTCATGAAGAAGTCGTACGAAGCGGCTTTAAATCGTCTGAAACACGTTAAACAAGTTGTCATTCAGGATGCGCCGAGAAAACGTAAAGCTGAAGTGGAAGACGTGCCAAAGACAAGGACGCAGAAGGAACTCAAGGAAGAGGCACAGTTGATCATGTGGACCGCGATCGGGATGAAGCTGAACAAGCTCGAAGCGCAGCTTAAGCACAAAACGGCGCTCGCGTTTGCGTTCATAGAGGGTTCGCTCGTGAAAGCCGTCCAGAGCGGGCACTGGGTGCTCTTGGACGAAATCAATTTGGCGAACGCCGAAACGCTGGAGTGTCTGTCGGGTTTGCTGGAGGGTGCGCGCGGGACGTTGAGTCTGCTCGAGCGCGGCGACAAGGCGCCGATAAAGCGGCACCCGGATTTCATGCTGTTCGCCTGCATGAATCCATCTACGGACGTGGGCAAGAAGGACCTGCCCGTCGGATTGCGCAATCGATTCACCGAGTTCTACGTCGACGAGCTCACCGACCGCAACGACTTGATAAGAATGGTCAGTAAGTACTTCGAGGCGTTGCATCTGCGCGATCAGAGCATCGAGAACATCGTCAAGTTTTATTTGAACGTACGCAAAGACGCCGTCGCGAGCTTATCGGATGGATTGGGCCACAAGCCGCACTTCAGCTTGCGCTCGTTGTGTCGCGCTTTGACGATCGCCGCGAAAAATCCGTGCGGCACTTTCAAGCGAAGTTTGTACGAGGCGTTTTGTCTCGGTTTTCTCACTCAGCTCGACTCGGCGTCGTATCGGCGAGTCGAGGCGATGATTTCTGCACATTTGCTGCCTGATAAGAGCCAGAAGAAGGTTTTGAGCGAAGCCATACCGCCACCTAAAGGAACTACCGGTATTGCTGGCGAAGTAGATAAAGTATTACACTTCGAAGGATACTGGATTGAAAGGGGACCTTTGGATTTGCATGTGATGGCTGATTACATTCTTACGCCTTCCGTAAAGTCCAACTTGAAGGATTTGGTGAGAATCGTGTCTATTGGGAGACTTCCGGTCTTGTTACAAGGCGATACCTCGGTTGGTAAAACGTCTTTGATTACTTATCTAGCTAAAGCTTCGGGATACAAGTGCGTCAGGATCAATAATCACGAACATACCGACTTGCAAGAGTATATTGGCTCGTATGTGGCTGCCGAGGATGGCAAACTAGTGTTTCGAGAAGGTCTGCTCGTCCAGGCGATGCGACAAGGCCACTGGATCATCTTGGACGAGCTGAATTTGGCGCCGAGCGATGTCCTGGAAGCGTTGAATCGCGTCCTGGACGATAACAGGGAACTGTTCATACCGGAAACGCAACAAATTGTCAAGGCGCACGCGAATTTCATGCTGTTCGCGACGCAGAATCCCCCCGGGACGTACGGGGGTCGTAAAATGTTGTCGAGAGCGTTTCGAAATCGTTTCGTCGAGTTGCATTTTAATGAAATACCGCACGTCGAGCTGGAGTATATCCTGCACAAACGGTGTCAAATGCCCGAGAGTTACGCGAAAAAGATGATCAACGTCATGAAGGATCTGCAGACCAGGAGGCGTGGATCTGCCGCTTTCGCAGGAAAACACGGTTTCATCACGTTGAGAGATTTGTTCCGTTGGGGCGAAAGATATAGGCTCGCACCCAGCACGCCGACTTTGTACGACTGGGATCAACATTTAGCCGATGAGGGCTATTTATTGCTCGCGGGAAGAGTGAGGAAGCTTGAAGAACGTGAAGAGATCGCGCAAGTGTTGCAGCAACACATGAAGAGAGCGGTGAGGCCGGAGAATCTGTTCACTTTGAGTGAAAACACTTCGACGGTAACGAAAACCATTCTGGATACACTGATGGAGAATAAGGACAAACATACGAGTATTGTTTGGACGTTCAACATGCGCCAGCTCGCTGTTTTGGTCTGTAAGGCAGTCCAGTTTCACGAGCCTGTGCTTCTGGTCGGCGAAACTGGAGGCGGGAAAACTACGATTTGTAACGTAATCGCGCAGAACAACGGGCAAGAACTTGTGACTGTTAATTGTCACATGCACACCGAAAGCAGCGACTTTATTGGTGCGTTACGTCCTGTCAGGGAGCACTCTGAGGAGGACAGCGAAAATAAATTATTCGAGTGGGTGTACGGGCCGTTGGTACACGCCATGATGGATGGTAATCTGTTTCTGGCCGACGAAATATCTTTAGCCGATGACAGCGTTCTCGAACGTCTGAATTCCCTCCTAGGTAAGTTTTTTCTTTTTGATATAAAAACAAGCGAAATGCGTTAAATTTTTGCAGAACCCGAGAGAACTTTATTGATTGCCGAAAAAGGCTCTGACAACAATGAACTCGTCGAAGCTCGCGCTAACTTCCACTTCATCGGCACAATGAATCCGGGAGGCGACTTCGGCAAAAAGGAATTGTCACCCGCTTTGCGTAATCGCTTCACTGAAATTTGGTGTGAATCCGGCCTGCATCGTCAGGATTTGATTGATATTATCGAGCATAATATCGCCGAGGATGTCAAGCTTGACGAATCAATGCCGAGTAACGGCGTCGGTCCCAACTTAATGGACTTCGTCGAGTGGTTCAAGCGACAGGAAATTGGGAAACTTTTTACCATCTCCATTCGTGACATCCTAACTTGGGTTAACTTTATTAACACTTGTGGACTGAACGTTGGCGTGCCCAGGGCTTACATTCACGGTGCCTATTTGACGTTTTTGGATAGTTTAGGATCGGGCGTCACGAGCACCGAAAAGTATGTTGAAGAAAGTTAAACATTTCGACGTTTCTTTAAAATTATTTTCGATTTGTAGTTTAATGACTCTTCAGAAATTTGAAGCGGATTGTGTCGGCTTTCTCAAGGCGCAATTTAAAATCGAAACTTTTGCAAATTCTACGACAATTACCCAAACTAATGACAAATTTGGCATTGAGCCATTTTATGTTGAATGCGGCGATGATGATGTGTCTTCGGTTGAATTCAGTTTCCATGCTCCAAGCACCTACAAGAACGCTGAACGTGTTTTGAGGGCTTTACAATTGAAAAAAGCCTTGTTACTGGAAGGTAGTCCTGGCGTGGGTAAAACTAGTTTAGTCACCGCCTTGGCTAAAGCTTCCAGGAATAAGATTTTCCGAATTAATCTATCCGACCAGACGGTACGTGAATGCGCAAGGGTCTTTTAACCCTTTTCACATTCTTACCTCTTATTCCCAGGACATCTCCGATTTATTCGGTGCCGATCTCCCAGTGGAAGGCGGAAGAGCCGGTCAATTCGCCTGGCGCGACGGTCCACTGCTCCAAGCCCTGAAACAAGGCCACTGGATCCTCCTCGACGAGCTCAATTTGGCCTCGCAGTCGGTCCTCGAAGGTCTCAACGCCTGCCTCGACCATCGCGGCGAAATATTCATCCCCGAATTGGGCAAGACGTTCGTCGTCAAGCCGGGCACGCGCTTCTTCGGTTGTCAAAATCCGCTGAAGCAAGGCGGATCGCGGCGCGGACTTCCCAAATCGTTCCTCAATCGTTTCACGCAAGTCACTCTGTCGAGTTTGTCGAATCGCGACCTGCTTCACATTCTGGGCAAGCAATTCCCCGAACTGCATGCCGAAATTATCGTCAGGATGGTGCAGTTCAACGCGAAGCTAAACTCGCAATTGGCCAAGCACGCATTCGGGCACCGCGGCGCGCCCTGGGAATTCAATCTGCGCGACATGACGCGCTGGTGCGAGGCGATCGTCGCGCACGAAGAGGAGAACAGGGGCGGATTCAAACCGGAGAATTTGGTCGAGTTGCTGTTCGTCGAGAGGATGCGTACGCGCGAGGATAAAGACGCGATTAGAAACATCTTCGAATCGGTGTTCGGGCGCGATGTGGGTGGCAACGTGCCGGTGTGCTTCGTGACTGACGACAGCGTGATTTTCGGTGATGTGAAACTCGAAAGGCGTGCGGATGAGTGTAACGCGAGTGTGATGAAACAGGACGAGACTTGTTTGGTGTTGAGGCACCAGTTGCCGGTGTTGAGAAGCTTGGCGTACTGCGTTAAAATGAACTGGATGTCGATTTTGGTAAGTTTGTGCGTTGTCCACTTCACATACGACAATAGTTGACAATTTTCGCGTGCAGGTTGGACCGGCGAGTTGCGGTAAAAGCAGCGTGGTGAAAACTCTCGCCAAACTCACCGGCACGACTCTCAGGACGTTGGCGGTGACCTCCGCCATGGACACAACGGACATTTTAGGCGGTTTCGAACAGGTGAGTCGATGGTTTTTATAATTTTATTTGATCTTCATAACAAAATCTAACTTAAATCGCACAAGTAATGTTAATATACCCGTTGTGACACGCACACTCGTGTCACGCAATTTGAAAACGTCGTTAATCTTCAATCAAGCCGCAATCGTAATTTCTACGTGAACACAAATTTGAACACAATGCCCAGAACGTTATACTGATATGTTTCTTACAAATAATCCAAGGACAAATCAGAATAAAGACCAATTTGTTCTCGGCGCATAGATATAATCTCTTATACCAGTTTGTGCCTTTTAATCTGTTTGATTTTCTTTACACTTATATGTTTCTACGTATTTCTTTCATCTTTTCTTCAAGTTTTAATATTACGTTTATTGTTTGATTACATATCGATCTAGTGAAAATCTATTTCTTGTGCATACAATGTTTATCATGACGAGTTCCATCGGTTATCAGATGGTGTTGGACGAAAGCAAGACGAGCGTCTAAGTCTGACCAAACATTGATTTATTGTTAGTCTTATAATCTTGTCATCTTTTATTCTCATTGTGCACGATGCTCGTTTACGTTTAATGTGTTTATGTTAATTGTGTCGCCCGCGTCGTCGCTAAAAGCTCTACCTCGAAGTACAGTTTAATTAAATTCAACGAGACCGAGATGAGTAAGAGATTTATCAACATGTATATAGCTGAGTTGACATCGTGTCTATACTATCGACTTATTGCTTTTATCGTTCGTTCTGCTTTTTCTCCCGCGGGGGAATAACGNAGCTTACTCGTTCAATTATTCAATTACAATGTGGATTAGTGTACCTTGTTTAATCGTTACGTGTAATAGTTTTTTGCGTTCTCGTTTTCTGTTTACTATAGGGCTTTATTTATTTTTAGATTTTGTTAAATTTATATATTTACATTGTTTACAGTTTATTTAGGCACATTTGAGTTAAAGTTTTGTTTAGTTCTCGTTTAAAAATAGCAGTATTTTCATTCATTTGTTTTGCGCTTTTTGTTTGCAATATTTTTTTGGTTATTAGCGTTAAACTCTATTCATTTTTGCTCGTATGTTCATTATTAATGTTCGTTCTGGACGCAAATATCTCTGCTTGTAAGCATCTACCACCTTATGAATAATCTTATGTTAAATGTGCGTCTACTTTATAGTATTTTAATGTATATATAAACGAATATAGTTTTGCGGAATTCGGGACGTCGCGTTTCGATACTTTGTGGAGAAAGTCCGAAAGGGGCGAACGCCCCGCACTTTATTCGCGCTAGTAATGGAAGAATTTAGAATCTCTTTACACCAATTTTCTTCTCGTTCGTTGCAATCTTACGCGGTGCGTTTTTTGCGTTATTATTTTACATCGATGACAGTTCTAGGAAGTAGGAAATGTCGACGGGCGAACCGAGTTTGGAAATGCTTGGGGTGTGCGAAACGAATTGATGGCGGGACGACCGAAGTAGGAGAGAGAGCCAATGAAAGACACCGAGTATTTTACACATAATTACATCACAATCGCGCTTTGTTCGTGAATGCTCAGTGCGCGGACGCTGTGGATGAGTAGATATGCCGCTACATTTAAATGACTAGTCAATTCCAGTATATTAGGCTTTTAATCTCGTTGGATGTGCGAGATGATCTAAGAATATGCGGACGCATTTTGCGGTGCGCTTCAGTTCGGAAACGGTGTTTTAGTTGCTGTTACAAGTCGTTTTTGATTCTATATTCGAATTTTGCGAGTTCAATCTTCTTGCATATCTTACACATAAAGTTAAACTTTTGAGTATCGCATTCTAATATAAGTTTAATACGTTGGCTAAGTACATATTTTATTATTTTACTTGTTATTCTTAAGGTTATGTACATTGTTCTCGTTTGGGAAATGATTGCAGCGACCTCGCATCTGTTTATTCCTCGATGGGAATGTAATACGAGTATAATTGTTGTTCTTACCACTATGAATCATAGAGAATTATTTGGAGCAATGTTGTCTTATTGCTGTAAGTCCGAATCTTGGGATTTGAAATGAGTAATTGACTTTTTACACACGCAAGTTATGTACACTAATTTTCTCTATGTCGTTTTATGTACAAAAGAGTGTTTATAAATAGTTCGGTGGTGAGTCTTCTGGAAAGTTTTTAGTCAAGGATGCTTCGGTTGATGGAGAATCGTAGGCAGTTTTAGAGTGTTTTTGCGATGGTAGACGATAAAGGGCTACAGCAACACAATTTGTTGCTAATGAGATAAACGATTGGATCTCTACACGCGCTTACAGTATGCCTATCCTAATTCTGATCTGGCTAACGTCGAAAATGTCTAGCGCCGAACGTCGCTGGCGGTTTCCTAAATCTTCGTTGATCTGTCCCACTCGTGCGACTCCCTGTCGCTCTCCGCCGGCGACATCGGCGTGTCCGTGTCGGAGAAGTTCGTCTGCACCTGCTGCTCCTGCTTGGGCGACTGCAGCAGCTTCTGCTGCTGCTGGCGCAGCTGTTCGGCTTGCATCAGTTGCTGCTGGCGCAGCTGCTCGGCCTGGCGCTGCTTGAGCTCCGCCTCCATCGCCTGCTGCTGCTGGATGAGGTGCTGCTGCTCGAGGAACTGCTGCTGGGCGAGAAGCTGCTGCTGCTGCTTGAGCTGCTGCTGCATCATCTGTTGCTGGTGCTGCTGGTGGGCGAGGAGCTGCTGATGCTGCTGCTCGAGGAGCTGCTGCTGATGGTGCAGCAGGTCGTTCGCGTCCGGCTGCGGCGTGTGCGCGAGTCGCGGCGCCGACGAGGCGCGCGACGGCGGTCCGGACGTCGGACGAGAGGGCGGCCGCGGCGGCGGCGGCGGTTCTTCGTCGTCGTCGTCGTCGTCGGGCATTGCGAGCGGCTCCAGCTTCGGATGCGAGAGGATGCGCACGCCGCCGTTGAGCGGCGTCCGGCAGGGCGACCAGCAGGGCGGCTCTCCGTTCATATCGGCGTCTCCCTGTCGATCAGAAACACGTTCATTGCCGGCGAGATCGGCCTGCTCGCCGTCTCTCGTTACGCTACAGACACCCACGGATGACGGACGATCGGATGCGGATGCGGTTTGTTTGTTTGATTTTTTTTTGCGTGCTGGCCGAAAATGTTTTTCGTACGATATTACGTGGTGTTTCGGCGCAATTGTTTCGTCACTCGATCGATTCTCATTGTCGGCAATTTGGCCTCTGTATAAACACGTATTGGTGATGAAACGTCTAAGTCGCCTGGCGGACACATCGAAAAAACAGAGATGCGTTTCGGTTTTGCAACACCACTTACATATAATATTTAATTACCATAGAGCTGTCGGGCTGCGCGGGCGCGGGCAGCGGCGTCTTGAAGACGGACACGTGCTCGCGTGGCGGGTGCGGCGGCGGCGGCACGTTGGGGGTGCCCAGCCAGAGCGGCAGCCACCCGCAGCACAGGTCGAGGACGGCGCGCCTCAGACCCCGATGCAGCGTGAGGAACAGCGTCGGATTGACGATGGCGTGAACGTATGATATGTGCAGGGTTATCTGGAACAGTCGCCGCAAGGACAGTTGCCGCGAACGCCCTTTGCCCAAACGCCGTCGATGGCGAATCGGGCGGTTCGTGCGACATCGCGTTCTGGATTGCACGTTATTTTGCAGCGCTGCTTCGCCGCGGGGCGGCTTTCTACGCGTAAATGGCTCGCCCTGGAATCCGGCACGTTTCGAATGCGCTCGATGCCGCCCGAAAGGGTTCCACCATATAAATGCGATACGCATAGCGGATGTTCGCGGTGAGGTCGCCGGGCAAAGGGATAATTTATGGTGTCCTACTAGGAAACGCGCCAACATTATTATTCCCGGCCCTGCGTGTGTGTCGCGTTTCCGAAATTTGCAGCGCGCACGAAATGCAAATGCGAGTTCGACAGCACGCTGAAAAATCTAACTGGCAAATAAGCGCCGGCGCGTTTCAGGCCAAATTTTCAATGCCTTTCTTGAAAAAGCCTGAACTAGTTTACGTGCGCAGTCACGGCGAAGCGACAGGAGCGTGAACGACGGCGGCAAATGCTGGAAAATCAAAGCTATATTTTCTCCCAAACAAATTGCCATTCTTCAACGGCCCCGCGCACAAATTCTAGCCAACGGACGATAAGCGATTGAGAAAGATGGAGATGCTGGCCGAATATAAAATATTTGCGAAACTTAAACGTTTAAGCGTTTGGAGGTGGACTGAAAAGCGGCGAGACTGAATGGGCGCTAGATGAAAAAGCGGGCGAAATGCCACGCGCAAGAAACGGCATCGTTTAATAAATGCGCATGTAAATATTTCCGTTGCAAGGGCAAAATAGGTCTTTCGTTAATCGAGTTAATTATGCCCGAACACTACGGACGCGTATAAATTGTCCAGGCTTTCCTTTTTCTTCAAGGAGTTTAACGTAGATTTCTCGATATTAATGGTTCGCCGCGAGTTTTTGTCGCTCTCACCTCGTGCCCCAATTGGTTGCCGATAATTGGATGGTTGACCAGCGTGACGAAGAACAGCGGGCCCCAGAAGAGGACGTACGCGCCGGTGATGACCAGGAACATCTTGACGCGCTGCACGCCGTCGCGCTCCATGCGGTTCAAGTACTCGCGCATTTTCCGATGCTCCTCCAGCGCGCCGGACGCCTGCGGGCAAACGAAAGGCGCGTGAAATCGCCGCCACCACGTCTAGGAACGCAGGCGCAGTTGTTGTTTTTTTATGTGTTTGTTCGGGGCGGTTAGGTGCTCCCGCCGTTCGATCGCACGTCGCTGCTGCGGGGGAGGCAAGTTGGAAAGGTTGTCGGCGCAAATTACCCGGGAATCGTGTGCGGCGTGGATTTCATTGACGATATTTGCTTCCGGGTGTTGCTCTTTTGTTCGGCCGATTGATAGCGCAATCTAGCTAATGCCAGACGTGTTTTTTATTTCTTCTATCTCTTCAATGGTCGCTCCTTTTCGCCGAAAGGGACAGTTATCTTTACGGCGCCATCGGAAAAACGCCCCGACTGATGTTTGTCGCCGTTTAATCTTTCCGCTTCAGCCGAGGCGTTGATTCCGCGCCGAGAGCAACAAAAGGTTGCTGCCTGTCCAAGACGATAGTAGCGTCCTTTTATATTTCGTGTCGAGGAGGGTTCACCAGTCTGCGCTCGGTTACTGTTGTATTTTTTTTTGCGCCGCTGTCTTTGGCCTTTATCGCTGTTGGACGTGAAGCGAAAAGTCCGGTGGCGAATGGAGAACGGTTATCATTTTTCACGAAGCGGATTTTTCATCCTGGACGTGATGCACGTCGCATCGCTTAATTTTCTCCGCTCTTAGAGATTGCACGTTTTATCGAGTTTATCTTCATTAGGGTTTTGATAAAGAAACGTCTATGTAGGTTGTTGACGCAATCATTTTCCGCGGCGCGTCGCGATGCTATCGATCATCGCCAGCCCTAAAGTTGTCTTTGGGAAATGATTAAAAACGAAGTGCGCCGCGCGACGTGCAACAAACGAAATGACCCAACGAGCGCGCGACAGCTCGTCCGGTCGGACGTCCTTTCTCTCCGGCAATAAGCCGAAGCTTAAAAACGTAAAGTTTTAATTAGGTTTCGCCGCAATTGCGCGCTAAACGCACTAAAGTGATGCCGCGCGTCTCATAAACTCCGACGCCACGCGAACTGCAGATGATAAAGTTGGAAATTGCATTGCGATCTAATTGTTTCTTCATTCGGGTTTTCGTCGTAGGATAAATTCAGTTGGAGCGCCTTTATTGCGTTGCGCCATGATAAAAAAAAACCTACATCACGCCGGAAACGCACCGGAGATAATTTGGCTTGCGTTGCTGGCCCCACGGCCGAATTCGATTTACCAATTTCGCTAATTGTGCCTACATAGTCGACCGTGGCGATCCGAGCTGGAAACGTGCCTG
>JAODGE020028458.1:0-12429 GCA_027574965.2 Ecitophya simulans
ACTCTTACTGAGTGTAAGTATTAATATACTCGCTGGAATAACGAAAAGGCACGAAGAACAAAAACACGATGTTTGTTTAATGTGTCGCCGTTAGATGTTACCATGGTCACTTTTTTTTAAATTTTAAAATATACGTTCTATCCGTTAGCGAAGATGACGCCATCTACGTTAGTATACAGACTCCCGCTAAAACGCGACGCGTGCATTTTAGAAGCGCCCATGCGAATCAACAGTTGCGCTTTTTTAATATAGCGGGTGGTTTGTTTATCGTGTACCAGCAAATCCTGTGCTTCTCGAATATGGCCAACGATCCGAAACTCTTCTCGCCCTGCAGGGTAAAAATCGACAGAATGAACTTCCAAACGCCGCCGAAGCAACTCGCCCTGAGCGCCGAGTTGCGCAAAGTGATTAACGAACGCCAAATGCTCACGGCGAACTCGCGCAAGAAATACATGATGGAGCTGCAGCAGATCGAAGCGAAAAAGCGCGAGATCGAGAAGCGCAACGCTCTGCAAGAAATCCTCACCAGCGAATTGGCGTACATCAATCGAATAGAATTGATACAGAACTTTTTTATGAAGCCCATCAGGCAGCAACAACTGCTCAAGGCGAATGAGTTCGATACCTTGTTTGGCAATATTAACTCAATATATCAAGTGAATGGTGCCCTGCTTAAGGAACTGAAGGCAGACTTGATGCACTTGACAAGTGCATTTTATAAAATGGCACCGTTTCTGAAACTGTACTCCGAATATGCATTCAATTTTATGAATGCAATGAGCACACTCAATCTACTGATGGCCAAAAATGTCGAGTTTGGAAAGTTTGTGCAAGGTCAAGAGACAAGGCCGGAGGTTCAGAGCAAGTTGACATCTTTGCTCATTGCACCAATTCAGAGAATACCCAGGTATTGCTTGTTAATCAAACAAGTTCTGGATAACACATCAGTTATGGATGAAAGCTACAGGACATTGAAAGGTTCGTTAATGTATCACAACATTTGCATAAATAAACATTAGATCATAGTTTGAGTCTATTTTACTCATTCAATGGTGAACATTATACTTAACACTTTAAATTTTACAGAAACATATTATAAACTAAACGATGTCGCGAAACATCTAGACACGGCCGTTGCTGAACGACAGAAATCCGAAGCTATTTTAGCACTTGCCTCACAAGTCAAAAACGGCAAAACGTTGATAATTCAACCTGGACGCCGATTAATCATGCACGGCGTGATAGAAATGTACAACAAAAGCAAACCTAACACATCGATGTACATGATACTTTTCAGCGACATTGTGATGTTATGCACAATTAAGAAAGTTCACGTCGAGCAAGCAAATTCGCTGAAGTGCAAGCTGATTTTCCCTCTGCGGAAATGCCATGTCAAGCAGAATTCTGATTTGATGATTCACATAACTTGCGAGGACGAGAAGATCACTGTGTTCAGCAAGGATGGTCAGACTAATGAATGGATGAAAAATCTGAAGAACACCTTAAGGGAATACATTGCCAATCGATCGACGCTTCGGAAAGGCAGTTCTTCTCGTCGTCCTGCGGTCGGGTTCAATTTTGACGCGTATAAAAATCCTGGCGTTAGTCCCGGCGTTCCTGGATTACGAAAACGGAGGCGCTTCGATAAATTCGTGGATGATGAGAATAATGCACCACAGGAAGAGGAAGTAAGTTGTTTTTTACATTTTTTACTCTGGAGTTTTAATTGTTTTTAATGTTTGTAGCAGGTTCGAGAAGTGAAAAGAAGTAGAATAGTTGAATGTCGTAAGTCCATCAAGTCAATGATTCCAAAACTGAACAAACCCAAGGCTCTGCTACGTGGATTACGCACAAAATCGACGAATGAAAAGAAATCCGTTGAGATGAGTGACATTGCGGACGTAAGCGTAGTTAAAATATTGGAAGCAGAGCATGAGAATATCGAAGATACTAACCATGTCGACGTCGAAGTGAATCAAACTGTTAAGAAAGACGCATTGTTTCCTCTACGTAAACATTTCTTGGAACGCTCAGTGGACGCAAGGTCTTCGACTAGTTCCCAATCAAGCGTCGCGCCGTCTTCGACCGAGCTGGTTCCCTACGCATCGAATCTCTTCGTATTCGGAAAAGAAAACAATCGGCCTTCAGGTTTCTCTTTCAGTGGTGTTATCTCAGGACTAACTAATTCATTCAAACGAGTGTTTGGATTTCGATGAAGCAATAATAAAATACATTTTATTCATTGTGTATTGCAAGATATTTGTACGGTACGTTACGATACGACACCGGCCATTTAATATATGATTATATTTTACATTATATGTTGTAATTTTATTTACTGCTACAATAGTGCTGTATTGATAAAATATTAATGTTTTTCAATTATACTAACATTTTGGCAAGATTCATAACGTTCTGGATTTTAGCCCCAACTAGTTCATTCTGCCATTTGCCACCTTCTTTGAAATATGATCCAATTATGCAAGCATCGGCTTGCGAATACTCCGCAAAGTTGTCCAAATTCACGCCCGATCCTATTAGTATTGGTGTGGTGCAATATTCCCGTAAGTCCTGGAGTTCTTTAGGCGACGCTGGACTTCCGGTTGCCGTGCCAGTCAAGATAATGCCGTCAGCAAGGAAAAACTCGGCTGCATGGGCGGTTTCAACCAGGGACACATCGCTTGTCATCGAATGTGAACTGAAATTAGTCAACACAGCTTTAAGCTTGTGTGATCTAAGTGTCTTTAATTGGCAGGAGATATTGAATCGCGTTAACATACAATTCTATAATGATGCATGCCGACGTTTATTGAAAAGAGATAGATAATTTATATTTTGTTATTAAACCTGTGTTTCTTTTTGATGTCGGTGAAAATGAGGACATTTTCCGCGTCGATTTGTTTGCGATAACGCAGCAGTTCGCCAGCGCATGCGTCAGTGTAACCCTCGTCTGCGACATGGCCGAAGACAAAACCCTCGGCGTGAATGTAGTTAAAATCGGTTGCTTTGGCGACGGCAATCGCTTCTCGGTTTGCCCCTGCTAGAATCTGTGAAGTGGTGTGGCAGTAATGTCTGATAATTGTCCCTGTTTTAAGTCTTCTTGTCTATGCGGTGTGTGTCTACGCGTAGTTTATGTAATGCAATACTCACTTGTAAACCTAACGGTACATCAGACTGAACAAGTTGCTTAATCTCATTGCAAATTCGCGTCATTGCAGCAGTTATCTCCGGTCCTAGACTTTTCGCTTGAACGTATGGAATGTCGTGCATGTTTTCCACCAAAATCGAGTCAATCCCAGCGTCTAAGTAAATTTCAGTCTCCTTTCGTGCTTTGTCTATGGTTTTCCGAAAGTATCCTGAATATAACGGTGTACCTAAACATACACATTTTCTAACTACAAATTTTAGGATGTTTTTCAGTAAGCAATGTCGTAAATAATTTGATACAATCCGCTAGATGTCGCTGCGAGTACGAATCGCAATTCGACAACTGACCGATTGTGTGCGCCGTGTACGTGATGTCAGTCTCGTCGCGATTGGCCGATTGAGGTTCGGTCGGTTTAAAATGTGCTGCGGCGTGCCATGCGTGCCGTCGCGTGATATGAATTCACAGTGAAGTGGCGAAGAAAGGCGTCGCGCGTAGGTGATAATTCGCTTGTGTCTCACCGGGCAATGCCTCGACGTGCACCATTCCGATAACCCTGCAGCGTGCAGCGGCGGCGGCAGCGGCGGCATCGGCGAACAGCTTCGCGAAGCGGCTCATCTTCACGACGTGCTCGCAGGAATAAGTTCCCGAATCGACCTAACCACACATCCGCACGCCAGCGTTCTCCTCGCGCCAGCTGGGCGCGCACTCCCGCGCGATAACATACGGCATACGTTTTGCTCCGGGTGAGTTTTATATCTTCTATATCATCGTCGTATTATACAACAATGCAACAACAAACATTGAAATATTGGGTTGGATTGTTTCTAACATTGTTACCAAATGACGGTGGTGACGTAGTAACAGTTGAAAAAGTGCACTTTTACGCACTGCTTGCGGTGAAAAACAGGCTGTATCATGGCGCATACGTAGAAAAAGTCGATTTTGTACGCAGCAATCGCTGTGTAGTCAATTTGCAAAAATAAAGCACCAAATTACCTAACGGGGCACGTTAAAATCAAGGACAGTGCTAATTAATGATTTATGAATTCCAAATGGTTTGATTTTCGGTACGTTTTCAACACTCGTATTGCAAATAACTGGACATATTTTAACAGAAGTATTTTTTTATTTTTCAAAATCTCAGTTTTTATAACATTTTTGCATCTTTTATAACTTTTTTTTGTGACATTTTCACATTATTTTTTTTATTACCATAAGAATCAAATTGTATTTTATTTTATATTATGCAGCACTTGGTTTCTTGTGTTAATTTTCATTTGTCTCGTATAGTAAAATATCGCATGAACCTTCTATGTATCAATTGTGATGATGGTCAATCATTGTTTTTTTACTTTGTTTCGTGTGTGTTTCGCCTCAAATGTGTTTCCGTAAACTCATACATATATACAATAGTCGCAAAAACACGGGGGAAATACACCACATTCTAGCTAATCGTTACTCATACTCGATTTGCGTTTAATGTTAAAATCGCAATCGCCAATTAAGTCGTACTCGTCTCGCTTATGCCAGTTACAACAATCGTAATCAAACACTTGAGTTACATACGTTTTTTTTTCATCCACTAATCGCTAGCCTAAGTACATGCTATACCGTAGAATGAGAGTGCAATCAATATAGTACAATCTACGTTAATCGTAACGATCTGTATCATATATCATATATCGTAGATACGCTGCGGTTGCCAAACGATTTCTTGGGTTTTTAGACAATAAGCCCGAACATCATTCGCACAATAATAAATTACATCTTGTCTTGTCGACGTTTTGCGTCGAGAGCAAAAAAAAAATCCATCATTTACACATTTCACAACTTTTACGTCTTTGCTCCTTTGTCGTGTAGTGTTTAGTGTTAATCAATAGTTATCAATCGTTATATTTTACATTATAGTCACAATCACATCGCCGGTGAAAATTGACAGAGCAATACAATGTGTCGCAATATTCTATAAGAATAATAATTACTCGAAATCGTTCACGTTTTGCATCGGTTGCATCCTCGTCGATCTTATCTGATACTTTGCTGTTCAAATATTTAATATTAGATATTGCATGTAGGCAGACATTTAAACGCGGATTGCACGTGCATTTATTGGAATTTATTTACAACACAGCGTCGGTTGGGTTCGTCTGTTCCATGCGTTCGACCCGATATCGATTATCACTATTTATTACTATTCGATCTATTGAGATATTGTAATCGTCCACGAAAGTGAATGCGTTTACTTGTGATTTGTGCACGGCAGGAGGACATTTACACAGGAATTCGATAGCGCTCTTTCGTTTTCTATGGACTGGACAGAGTTTTGGTTCGTTTTCGGCACAGTTCAGAAATAATCCAATAAACTATTCGCATTTTCCGTCGCCACGTGCGTCGATTAAGGTACCTATTTGTTCTTTTTACAGTAATTGAAACGGTTATGGTATGGAATTTTGTACTCTTAGGTCTGATCATTGTAGGTTGTTATCGTCTTTAGCATTATGTCTATCACCTATTGCGCTCTGCTAATTGTAAACGTGAGTGTAAGTTATTGGACATTTTGTTCGCTTGTTTCCCGTTTTATTGTTTGGTTACAATTGATATTATTTGAATGGCGCTTGTCGTGTCGTGTTTCACTGACAATTGCGTGATTACACAAACATCCATTGCGAATCCTGGATCGGGGGATTTATTTCACTCGCCAGCATCTACTTCGTCATCGTCATCACAGTAACAAAAATCGAACAAAACAAAATACAATAGAATCTCTCTGCCTTAATCAAACGCCTCCTCCTCCTTCGTACACGTCGATGCAAACATAAATAATTTGTATAACTTATGTGTAACTTAATAATAAAGTATGTATAGTTAAACTAAAAGTCGTTAATAATACAAATCATGGGGTGTGAGCGGAGATTATGTTAATTTACAAACTCCAGCGTCTTCTTTCTTCCTTCCTTTCTCCTTCTTCATCATCATCTCATCGTCATATAATATAGACAAATCGTAATATAGATACACCTTATAATAAAATATATTTCTTCATAGTTTTCTGTCTATCGGACTATGCAGTTTGTGGTTGTGAATTGTGCGCGCGCGCGTCGAAATGAAATAAATTCACGTCGCGCGCCGTAACAAATTCCAAACGAACTATCTTAAAATAATATACTAATCCATCCGCACTCGACACATTCGTAGTGAATCGCAAACATATTCACAAACAAGGTACAGCATGTCGCTCCAACTTGTGAATTTGTAATTAAATTCAACGCAGAAAGTAAATCAAATAAAAATCTCACTTAATACACGAATCTATATAGAGTAGTTGCTTATGTTAGCGATGCTCGCGTCCGTCCCATTCATCATGAAGCGGACGAGCGACGCAACGTAATTAAGACTTAACTGAATTATTGTTAATTTTTTGTTTTCTTCGTATCCTGTCGATTTTTTTTTTACTTCTTTGTTTCACTTTGTATCGTTTTTTTTTGTTTCGAGCGTCGTACAACTAAAATGCCCTAACAGTAACCGTAACTAGTCGATGAGGGATTGTTGAACTTTTATTGTTTGTTTGCGACGATAGCGCGCGCGGGGGTTTGTATATTTTAGGTACTTGGTATTTACAGGGGTGTGATCGTAATGTTAAATTAACGAGCGTCCCGTCTAGGGGACAAAACAAACGATAATAATAATTATTAAGTATAATTAAGCGCCCCGTGCACTCGATGAAGGCTTTCATATGTTTCCACTTGTTTGGTTAATTTTGCGTGTGTTTTCGTCTGCTAATTTGGTTTTAACGATTAGTCTCGAAACTTCGAAAAATATTAGTACTTTATAACGCTTTGTGTTCATCCAAAATGTTTTGACGTTTTGTTATATATTTTTTTGTGTGGGATTTGCCTTTGTTGGCATTGAAATCTTTTAATTCTTCGTTTGTTGGATTTGTTTTGTTTATGTTTAATATTTTTTTTTGCTTTTTGTTGAACACAACCGGTGCTTTGGTAATTTAGTCTAAATCACATGTGCTTTGATTTCTTTTTAATTTAATTATTAGGTAATTAGTTTAATTTAATTACGAAGCTGATTTGCAAAGTTAGAACGACGGTAGACGACGATGGCATGCGCGCGGCGAAAAGTGGTGCGAGTAGAAAGGGTGGCGGATGAAACGTGATTGGTTTTTCCATTTTCCTGTCAAGCACCAAATTTCGACCGGATTGTTGCACTTTCAATCGACCTAATTATTACGAAAGCGTCGTTTTGTGTTTATGGCTTTTGGGCCAAATAATACGCCTAAAATGTCTGCCATCATTTCTTCTTCTTTCTCTTCGCTTTTCGCTACTCCTGGTTGCGGCGAAAGTTTCGAATTCGAGTTGCTGCGAATCGCGTCAAATTAAACGTGTTGGTTCCTATGATGTGTGAGTAAAGCGTCGGCGGTGGTGGCGGTGTGCGTGGCGTGCGTCTTGGGGGGCTGAGATGAGATCTGTTTCGACGTTGCGTGATAGAGGAGGGGGCGGCCGCCGCACTCAGCACTTGCGGTTGTTGTTGGCGTGGGAGCGCGTCGCGCCCTGCGAGCGCTCGCCCCTCCTGAGTCGCTGATTGCGATGGTTCACTTCACGAGCCTTATTGTTGCGCTCCAGGTAGCCGCGCTTCAACGACTGACAAGCCTTTTGGATCTGCACCTAAACGTTCACAACGCATTCGTGAAAAACTCGCTCGAGTGCAGAGAGTGTCGATGGCGAGAGTTACCTTCTGCGCTTGCATGGCGCCCTGCTTCGCCTGCTGCACGTAAACCTCGGCGCGCACGAGCGCCCGATTGTTGGCGGCGGCGCGATTCGCGAGCGCCGGCGCCGCCACCGCGGCGGCGGGCAGCTGCAGGTAGCCGTCCTCCGTCTCGGGCGCGTCCTCGACGTCGGCGAGCGCCTCCAGCGTCGGCGCCGGTCGGCGGATGGCCAGCACCGGCTGCTGGTAGACGCTCATGCTGGGATGCTCGATGAGGAGGTTCTCCAGCGGCGACGTCTCCATGTGCACGGGGCCCGCCGAGATGAAGCACGGCGGCGGCGTGATGAACCACGACTCCTCCATCGGCAGCGCGCCCGCGCACGGCAGCGACGAGGAGGAACTCGTGCGGGAGAGCAGCGCTTCGAACTGGTCGGGCGTCGTCAGGCTGCAATGCGCTTCGAATGTCAGTCCCTGCCGCCGACTACTCTATAGAGCCTCACTCACTGCGGTTCGCATTCGCTCTCCTCGGAGCTGAGGTCCGAGTTGCCCTCGCTGTCGTTGCGATCGACCAGAACCCATTCGTCGTCATCGTCGTCAACGGAACAAGTAGCAGTAGTCAGTCTTATGTTATTTGTTTGTTCGACCTCCTTGTCGCGTTCGTCGTCGTGCTGGTTGCTTGCGGTTCCTAGCAGGTAGCTGGCCAAGTTGTTGAACATTGTCTGCAACGACAGCAGCGAAAACCTCGTTAGGGCCGAGCGACCGATGTGCGCGTGCGGCGGGCGCAACGAAAAGCCTGGTTGGGAAGGCGAGCGCGCGGCGCGCTCCGAATATTCGCAAATAGCGCATTGCATAATGTTTACACACAAAGAAAGCCCACGCGCGCGCGCGCACCATGTGTGCGACCTTCGCGAACTTTTAAATGCCATAGGTGTCGACCGGTCGCGCACACGAATCTCGACAGACGTATGGAGAGAGCATCCGCGAGCGGCGCACGCATTGCCCGCCGTTCGCTTCGCGGCGGCGAAGAGTTGTTTTCGAAAACAGCCGGAATTCGATTTCAATATCTTTTTGGTTTGCGTTCAGCGCCGACATTCGGCAATCGTGGAATACTCGGTCGTCGCGGGACGCGCGGGGAATTCCTGGGAAATCGCTGGCACCGCGCTGGTTACGAAACCTGGCGCTGTCGTGACGAGACATTCGTTTTGCGCCGCCAACAGAGAGAGGGAAAGTTAAAAATACCCGGGATGATTTACGGACGCGTGCGCGAGATGCGCAAACGTGTTCGACGTTTTGCGAAGATCGATCGAAGCTGGACTCGGATTGTCATCATCGCGATACATTACAAGAAAAAAAAGTGACGTTCGACGGGTGCGGCGACGATTGGCTTCGAGGACGACCTCCTCGCAGACGGCGATTTGCATCAGCATCGGCTTCGATTTCGACAGCGCGAAAACGCGTACTAACAGCCGTTTTCGTGCGGTCGCGCGCCGCCATTTTCCTAATTAAATTATCGCGCGACCGTGCGCCACGTGCGGTAATATTGCGCGAGGCGCAACGTGATTTATCAACGCCGAGTGCGTTGTGCGTGCCGCCGGGCGCGATTGGTAATTTGACGCGATCGCGTGTCCGTTGGCGAACAGCGCGCCCGGCCGTGGGTGCGATAGGGCACGAAACATTTCGGCGCGATTATCGCGAGCGTCTGGTGATCGCGCGCCGGCACAACAAAGGATTATTCGGCGCGCGCGCGCGGGCGGCACATTTTGCGATTGCACGCGAGCGCGAAATGTTGACGGTTGCGCGTTAGTTCGGAAGTTAGACGAAACGGCAGCGCGTTGAGATAAGCTGCGAGCGAGCAAGCTCGACTGCGTTGGCACGTTTTCAGTTTTTGTGGGATGTTCGGCGGTCGTTAAATGAAAAGAATAGAATAGATTAGTTAGCGTGGAGATCCAGGCCCAGACCTAGACCTTGAATCTTGGCTCGCGTTACTGCGTTTGACACACTTGTCGAAGAAAAGGAGTGTTATATGGACGACGATGGCTGAAATTATGTTCGCCGCACTTTCGATTCGTTGTTGCTGCGGCGCGTCGATTATGATTTAATGGCTTCTTGAGTGGCGCGATTGTGTGCGGCCAACGAGTAGCCGAACGGCAATCAATCGCACTCGCACACGTACGCCCGCGCACGCACGCACTCGTGTCCTTCGGTGTCGTTATCCTTATGCGCTTATCTGCACAATTACTTCGGTGCGACGTTCGCTTTGTTTCGTCTCGTCTTGGCCCGGACGAGGCGAACGACGTCGAAACCGATCGATGATGCACTGCTGCGTTTCGTGTTTTTTTTTTAATTGTATTTTTTAAATCCATCGCTTTTTGTTTGGTTTCGCGACGGGGCGGAAGCGACCGCTATGAGAAAACTTGCACTTACAATTTTTCTATGTCGTGCGTCGGTATGGTTGCTGCGGCGTTCGTTGCCGAGAGATCAGAGCACAACTGACAGTCCTGACCCTGTACAGCTGATCGCTCCGGCTAGGCAAGCCGTGCGCGCGCGCGCCGCGACCAGTGCGGGCAGCAAGAGGGAGAGAGAGAGAGAGAAAGCGAGAAGAAGGGGTCGGAGCGTGTGTGTGATTGTGTGTTGTGTGTGTGTGTGTACGTCGAGTGTGGCGAGCCAGCCAGCCTGGCTATTGCCTTCCCCGCGCGTCGCGCCTCGCGCCGTTTCGTTCGTTCGTGCGACGCGACGCAGACGTGTTCCGCCAGTCAGCTGTTTGAGCAGCTGGCGACGCTCGTGTGTGCGTTTGGCGGGCGCGCGTGCGAACGCGCAGTTTCGCTGGGCGGCTCGAGCCGTCGCTGCTAGGCGAAGGAGATATTCGCGAATGTCGAAAATTGGAAGTTCGAGAACGGGTTGGACGGGTCGCGAGGGATGCCGTCGCATCCCATTCATGTTGAGGTTCATGACGCGGTCGAGTTTTCAAGTTCGTTTTTTAGCAAGTGGCGCGACAGGAGCGACGCGCACGCGACGATTGCGTAATGAAGCAGGGGCGGACCAAGAGCATACGGGTTTAGAGCGGGGTATTGATTCGCGGAGTTTGCGTTTAGTTGGGAGGATGGCGCGAACGCCGGAACGTCGTTTTATCTTTTAAGGAAGGTATCAAACTTTGCCAACCAGAAGCAGTGGTTTTTCCTTTAGATTTATATCGATTTTCCACTTAGTTTCACGCGCAGCCGCGATACTTTGCAGTTCTATTGTCTCTCGACCCAAAATGGGCCCCTTTGCAATTCCGCTCGCTTATCTAAGCTGCTGCTAGTGCTGCCTGCATAGCTGGCCGACCACCTTACGAATTTCCATGAAAGTTTCCATTTTATCGACCTATGAGCACGAACGCGGTCGCACTGGACCTTTGTCGAAAGACGACGCGTTTTCCTCGCAAGTCATTCCGAATGGTTCGCCTGTGTGTTCCGTCCTGTCGCTCAGCGCTTAGTCATCGTCGGTTGCCAATATGTGAGCGGTTGTAGCGACTGAGCGACGATAATGTCATAGTTTCGATCGGTTGTCGGGCGTCGGGACTCTGCCGATTGGTGTTTGTTTATGCCGTCGCACTTGTCGAACAACTGGTTCTTCGGAAAAGCGCGCTGCACAACTGGGCAATGCGCGTTCTCCGATCGCCGGTTGCCGAGCAGGTTCTTTCCGAGAGGCCGCTTGGGCGAAGAGCGTCGGGCGGAAAATTCGAATTGCTTGCGAAATTACTTTCGGCGCCACTCGGCGACGGCGACGAATGAATTAATCTTGTCAGTACTCAGGCATGCAGTTTGATTGAGTGCGAATTTAGCGTTGCATTTACACGCGAACGTCTTCGATGATTCGTATTCGATAAAGCGGCACGTGTGTAGTTATTGCATAGGTAAACATGGAACGTTATCGAAAGCCGATGCGCCATAGCTCGCGGTCGCGAATGCATAAATATAGAATGGTTGCCGATTCACGCTCAGGTTTGCATTTTCTCGCGTTTGAATTAGTTCCATTTGAATATGTACTTAAATGTTTTGCGTGATTTGCAGAAACATTTTCGATAAGTCGATACGGGTGTCGTATGTAACTGTTACATAGGTAACTGACTTAATTTTCAGATTATGTTTTAATCTACTTGATGATTCGTGAGTGAACAATGGGCGAAACAAAAAATTATATATATATATAGCCTTTAGTGCTAGTTTCGTCGCGGCACGCGCGTGACGCAAACGAGCTATTTTCGTATTCAAAGCCGAAATATTGATGCGTCCTCCTAGATAGCGCGAATACATGTTGCATACCGTACACATTACTTATGCGCGTGCGCGGATGCATTGCTTGCGGGATTTAGTACATATTCTGCATTAACGAAATCGTCGATAAAGTAGCGCTCCATGTTTTGTCGTGCGGCGCCGTTCTTTACGAAGTGATGATGAGATTTCCTCTCGTGCGCACCCCGCGAAACGCATTTGCCGAGTGCGCGATTCGGATAAATCGCTCGCGCCCGATCTGGCGAGCGCATTGTGATCGCGACTCGCGTCATTTGCATCCCGCATTACACGCAA
>JAODGE020028466.1:0-12292 GCA_027574965.2 Ecitophya simulans
GAGAAGCGGGAGTAATGTCGCAAGCCATAACGTTGCTCGTTGTAAATATTAAACTAGCGCCGAGTAGTCGCGTGGGTTCTAGCTAAGGTGACGGTATTTCCTGTGGAAAAGCACTGGGGGGTTTCCCCCCAATGTGGGACTTTCACCGTTCTTTGTTCACAAGGCAGCAAATTAGTATAAAAGGTAATCTAATTCATTAGCGCAGGCAGTGAACAATTAAACGCCGTTACGCTGTTTCTGCGCCTACCGAACTTACCCAATTACCACGACTGAGCAATATGTTAGTTCACTCTGTAAGTCTGTGTTTTTAATAGATATGTTATTCATTCAGTATTTTTCCTGTGTCATTATTAATTTGGCCTGATCTTAACCGGTAAGTCGCAAACGCACGCCAAGCGACTTATTCTATTCAACCCAAAATTTATAGTCAATTTATATTTAAAACCTCGAGTCGCGACAGGAGAATGACTCGTTTGCAGCGACCGCGACTCAACCGGTTACAGATCGAAACCAAGTTCTAGCATGTCCAAACATCGTTTATTAACTTTACAAAATAGGCAAAGATTTGGATGTCTGCGTCAATGCACAAGGAGACCCTTGGAGCACGCTCGGGTGGGCTGGTAGGAACTGCGGTGAGCCGATTGCGAGGAAAGCCTCTTTTGGACACTCCGTGATCAAGGTCTTGACCGCCGACCAAGGTCAGAATCAAAACGAGTTTGTTCTTTGTTGCGCTGAGCTTTTCTCGTAACCTTGTTTTCCACTTTTTTGTCGCCCCGAACTCTAGCTCCAAAATGCCGTAGTTCCGTTCAGCTTTTGTTAGTGAATGCCAGGTGTACGCCACAGGATGGTTAAGTCCATCATTGCCGGCCTGTAAGAGGACCGTGCCGATGCCGATATACGATGCGTCTACGTGCAATTATGTCGGAGTTTTAGAATCAAAATATGCTAGGACGGTCGAGTGTACAAGTGCATACTTAAGTTGATTAAACACGTCATGAAACGTATCAGACCAATTGAAAGCAATGTTTTTCTTTGTGGCCTCGTGTAATGGTCGGGCTATGCTTGAAAATTTTTTAATAAATTTTTGGCAATAATTACACAACCTAAAAAAGCTTTAAATGTCTTTGACAGCCCTGGGCTTCAGGAAATTTTCGATTGGCTCTAGTTTTTTGTAGTCAGGTGCCGACACCACATGTCCAAAGAGCTATACTTGCTCTTTCATAAATAAACATTTTGATAGTTTAAGCGTTAAGCCCGCAAAACAAAGACGTTTAAAAACTTTGTTAAGGCATTCCACATGCTCTTCGATCGTCTCAAAAAAAACAACAATATTGTCTAAATAACACAAAATTTCCTTACACTTCATGTCGCTGAAGAGTTTATCTATCAGCATTTGGAATTTCGCTGGCGCGTTACATAACCCGAACGGTAAGTTATTGAATTCGTACGACCCGCCTCTACTAACTACGAAGCTCGTGTAAGCTTTGCAGTCTTCACGTATGCTAATTTGCCAATAACCGCTGAACGGGTCCAGTACTAATGTATCGCGCAATACCAATATGCTACAAAATATCGTCAATGTCAGCAAAGGGTAACAATCTTTCCGCGTAACCGAGTTTAACTTTCGGTAGTCGACAGAAAATTGAATTTTTCCGTCCCTTTCTTTTACCAACACAGTGGGTGACGCTCATGAGCTCAAACTTGGTTTGATTACGTTATGCTTAAGCATCTCTGTAATGTGCTTATCGATTATCTCGCGTTCCGCATGTGAAATCCGATACGCTTTGGTTTTGACCGGCGGACTGCCTTCAACGTTAATGACGGGTTGGACTAGGTCAGTGTAGCCAATTTCTGCTGTGTCAACAGGAAACGCACCACGGTACTCGGTCAGAGTGCTGAGTAGTTTGTTGCGATATGCCGGTTTTGTGCACTGTAAACGCGCTTGCCACTGCGTACATAAAGTGTCGCAGCAAGTCTCTTATTTAAATACGTTCTATGTTTATTCTATAAAATACTCTTAATGGTGTAAACCTCTTGTTGTAGACACGCACCGCAATTTTGCTATCTCTATGACCCAACTTGGCATTGTAACTCATTAAGAATGTCATTTTGAGAATCATCGGTTGTGGATACTCTTTAATTACGATAGCACTTACGTCAAACGCGCAACCTTGAAAAGCAAGAAATGATTACTCCCACTGGTCTGACTTTCATATCACCCACTACTTTTAAAAAAACACTCGTGTTTTTGTCGATTTTGTCAGCCTCTACATAATTACTATCAATTACATTAGTCGTTGCCCCAGTGTCTATCAAAACCGATAAGTTCCCACCTTTGAAATTCCCATCTACAACCCACCAGTTTCCTAAAGCATTGTTATTCGGCCCGGTGAAGGAGGCGACGAGAGCTTCAACGTTTAATTCCGTCTCTCGTTACCATGTCTCTTGCGATTTTCCGAAACATCGCGGTTATGTGGGGGTCGCGGCGGTAGTGGCTAACAGCGATGATCTTCGCGTTGGTCGTACGTTTTACGGTAATTGCGCGGTTGTTTATTATATCGCCCCCGGTTGTCCCAATTTTGTGGACTGCCGAGATAACGGCGGTCAATGCCATAATTGTATTGGTTGGAATACGCTGTCCGTCTCGTTCCGTCGCGTTTTTGCGGTTCGCCGGTAAATTGCCCACGTCTATCATTTTCTGGGCGCTGGTTGTACCACGACTTGCCTGACGGTCCGCGAGGACGCGGAACGCCGTAGCTTCTTGCAAAATGTCCAGTTCTTCCACAATTAAATCACAAGGGCTTTGCATCTCGCATGCACGTGGTGGGTATCGGGCTGCTTTTAGGCTGTAAATTTGCGACTTCCTCCGCTTCTTATCTGCGTACAATACGCATGGCGTTAACAATTCTTTCTAAACCTGGTCGTTGTGTGTCCATCTTGACGTACATTTTGCCCAAAAGTTTAGCACCCTCTTCCAAAGATTTTTAAGAATAGGCCGCCCAATAAAAAACTTCATAAAACTGTTGAAACTTGGGTACGAGTCTCGTGCGGAAATAGTAAGCAATCTCTTTGTGACTCATATCCGGGTCAACTTCATCACACAGTTCTAAAATCGCGTAGAAATACCTGAACACGCTTTTGTTTTTTTCTGTGTGTGTAGTTTTTGTCAAAAATCATCGGACGATCCGTCGTGCGCAAATCCTTTTTTTGAGTCTGCTTTAACTTTGTCCTAAGTTTTGTTGGTGTTTTTGGGTATACGCCAGTATTTCACGTACCAGGAATTGGCTGCGCCGTGAAAATAATTAATTAAATATCAAATTTTAGCTCGTCGAACCATTTGTTGTGAACGGATTTTTGTTCGAATATATTCGGGTATTCGAACAAAAGTCTTGTCAAAGCGCCCTTGACTGGATCGTACTGTGACGATTTTGCAAGTTCTGGTAACAGAGCGCGTTCGGTGTGTAATACGCCTTGTTCCAACGATTTTATAGAAAAAGCATTTTTTGTACGTACAGACGCGGTGGCCGGTTTCACAAACAGGGATTGCGATGTGCTGTCTCTGGCTTTTTTCCAGCCGTTGCATGATTCGGATTGTTTTACGCAGTTCACGCGCTGCGTTAAGGACTTCTGCGCGAATAGCATTTTTGGCCTGCGTCATTGCGTCAGCAAAGTCAACTGTGACTCCCGTAGAATTTTGCGTGCATCTTCTTCAAGAGTGGCCCGGTCATTCCGTTCCTCACGCGTCAACTCATAGCGGTCGTTTATTGTTGGCAACTCGGATTCCGCACCGCGTTGGTCGTTCAGAATTACTTGCTTCAGTTCGTCTGTCACGGTTTTCAGCAGTACGTCTCGTTTATGGTCTGCCGGTGACCCACCTACTGCACCAAGCTTCTTGTCGGTTTCAAACTGTTCTCTTAGACTTTTTTGTCCGTAAAAATTTTTGTTGTTGCGAGCGCCTCTGTTACCGTTTTTTCCACGCTTCCAGTGAGTAGCAAGTCAGCGCGCTCTGCAATTGGCGTTTCACAATAATAGTCGGGTGTCGGCGTTTTCTTTGATTTCTTAATTGGCGTTTGTTTCTTTCTGTCAAATTTAAGTTCGTCAAGTTCTTTCGTTTCTCGCAAAAATTTAGGGAGAATTTTGGAAGCTTTTATTACCGACGGTGATGCACCAGGGCGTGCTACTTTTGGTGACAAAGATGGTACGTGAAAGAGCCGAAAGCGTAAATACGACATTTGCGTAAGCAAAGAGCGTAATAACATGTTAGACGTGGCTTCTCTCAAATCGTGTCAAACCCTATAATTTTATAATAACGACCGGAGCATGCTAGCGAAGGGTGGCTAAGACGCCTCCACCATATGCCGCGGTTGGTTTTTCTGCAATAACAAAACAAAAGGGGGGAAAGACTTGCTTGCAACCACCGCTACTCAACCGGTTTTTAGATCGAAACCAAATAGGCAAAGATTTACATATACATGGTTATTGTTATTGGTTACTTTGATGTCTCCGTCAAAACACAAGGGGTGCCTTGGAGCGCGTTCGGGTGGGCTGGCAGGAACTACGGTGAGCCAATTGCAAGGAAAGCCGCTTTTGGACACTCTGTGATTGAGGTCATGACCGCCGACCGAGGTCAGAACCAAAACGAGTCTGTTCTCTTGTCGCGCTGAGCTTTCCTCGTAACCTTGTTCCCGTTTTTCTGTCGCCCCCAACACTCAAATCCGATTGCTGGGTAAGCACCTCACGTGCACTCCATACGGTCATCGCGCGTGCGTCCGCGGAACCCGCTTACTAAGTCAGCGTCATGCTGACCTGGCGTCTACACGACGGCGTTTGAATATCCGCTGCTTAAGTAGCATATTCATGTCATTTACCCAGACTAGGCGTTTATTACCCCGTGCTCAGTTCTGAGCTGACAACTTCTAGCAATAATATGCCAAATCGCAATTTTTTGATTGCGACAGTCCTTTTTGTGTTGCACATGACTTGGTCTGACTTTGAACCGGTAAGTCGCAAACGTACGCCAAGCGAGTTATCTTATTCAACCCCAAAAATATAGTTAATTTCTATTTAAATCCTTAAGCCGCGACACTTGGTGGAGACGCCTTAAACCAAACAGCACAAAAATACACTAGCTAGAGACGCCTAAACAATTAATAAATTTTAATATTTTACAAAATTAAATATAAAATTTGTCAAAGAAGCAGAAATTTTTGAATTAAATACTTACAACGTAATGTGGCAAAATTAATTCTTTGACAAAGTTTCGAAAAAACACAGAAAATATCTTAGAATGGTAGGCGCAGGACCAACATTTTATAAATTATTTATATTGTGAATACGACGGTAGTAGCAAGCAAAACAAATAATTAATGACAGTATAGTAACCGAATCACAAAATATAGCAGTTTTTGAGCACGTAAACCAAACACCAGTTAAGGATTTATTTAACGTTTTATTTCAGGGGAGACCATCTAATCATTCTTTAGCAGATAAAACTAAAACGTCTTCTATCATAAAAAGAATACCAGCTTGAATGAATACAAAAGTAATCCCTAAATCAGTTTTAAACCAGTTTTTTAGCAATTTTTTTTTACTTTTTAATAGTCGTTGCATGCCGATCTTACGCAAGTACTAGTTAATTTCAATACAGTGCTCTTAAAAACCAACACACGGTCACGTTTTCTTAATTTTGACAAACTTCAGACAAACAAACAGATTTTAATTAAACATACTGAAAAACTTAAACACGGTAATAGTATTAGTGGCAAAATAATGCAAGATAACGCAGAACAGTAGAACAGCAAATAACGGACGCGCAAAAACCTTTATTGCTTAAAGTCGCAAATCCAACACTTTTTGTTCTAACAACAGTTACGAATTTTTTAGAGAATATAAACAAAAAACATTGCATAACGAGTGGAATAATATTTTAAAAATTTGATATTTGAATAACTACTGAGAAGATGCAGCCAATATATAGTTCACTAATTATTGGAGAGATCCGGTAAATACCTAAAAATTATGGGATGAATTTAAGGCGGACGTCGAAAACCATTTTTTGAGAGGCAATGCGGGAAACTACTTAAAATACAAATAACGCTCGCACAAATCATAGAAAGATGAAGGAATTTTAAAAGATTCTTTGGTATTTTCAAATTATGCAATAAATTCGATCCGACTATGACCCACAATGACATTGCGTATTACTTTCGCAATCTACTACATACAAAATTTTTACAAAATTACTATTACATCTGCAACTGTGGCGTAGCACAACTGCAACAAAAGCTAGAAGAAGCAATTAAATTATTAGACGCAATAAACACTGATAGAACTAACCAATCTTCCAAAATCGAGCAATAAATTAACGGAATACAAAGTATGCGCGTAAATAAGTAACACAATTTGTCAGTCACCGCAACGGAGCAATTTACCAAACACCAGAAAAAAAAATTTAAGTAAAAGATACAAAAAATATTTTGCTAAAACCTGGAGAAAAACATCTGATATTAATTGACACCGATATTCAACCTTAGAAATTAAAATAATATAAACTTTATCCTAATAATTAATAACGTACTTTTTATTAGTAATAAACTAGTTATAGATACGAAAACATCAAAAATACGTGTTCAAATAAACAATCGCAGATTTATACATTTACAAATATACGATGGAATAAAAATCTATGAATTAAAATTAAATGATTTGCCACTCCAATGTATACAAACAGTTACAAGTTTATTACCTACTAAAACGCAGAATAATCATATTGCAGAAACTGATTGTGACCTAGACAGTGCGCAGAACGTTAATGGCGAAGGCGCTTTACTTTGTCTGCTCCGCGAAGATTGCGATGTATTCGCTGTCGACACAGCATAAATAGACTTTTCTGATCTAGTAGAACATGTAATAAATGTTGAGGGAAACGCATTTATTAAGATGAAACCATATCGCGTCTGACAAGCCAAAAAAAATTAATAATAAACAAATTGTTAAAATACGATGTTATTAGACCTAGCTTGAACTCATGGACCTTTCTTATCGTACTGGTCAAAAAGAAAAACGGCAAAATTAAATTTTGTGTTGACTATAGAAAACTTTACTCGGTAGCAAGAAAGGATTGCTATCCATTACCCAATATTGACGATATACTGACACATATTGGAAAAGCAAATATATTAGCACTCTTGACCAATTAAGCGGCTATTGGCAAATAGGAATTTGCAAAGATTGTAAGGCCCATACTAGTTTTGTACTTAGTGGTAGCGGTTTATATAAATTTAATAAATTATTTTTTGGGTTGTGTAATGCTTTAGCAACCTTTCAGGCACTGATCAATAAACTTTTTACTGATATGAAATAGAATGATATTTGTTTTTATTTAAATAACATTGTTGTATTTGCGGAAACCATTGAGGAACATGTTATAAAATTAACGCCAAGGGTATTCAAATGGGCATTTTTATAAGAAAAAATACAATTTTTTGGACTTATAGTATTAGTACAAGGCATAGCATCCAGTCTTAAAAAATCTGGACACTATCAGTGACTTTCCAATACTACAAACAATCCGGAACATACAAAGTTTTTTAGGCTTGAGTAACTATTACCAAATTAAAAATGTTTCATTAATTACTAAACTTTTGTATGAAGTCACTCAAAAAAACTTAGCATTTGAATAGACAGAAACTTTACAGCATACATTTAAAAAACTTAAAACAGCATTTATTAGAGCACCCGTCTTAGCGCATTTTGATTGTGAAGCACCAACGGCATTGCATGTCGATGCATCTTATATTGGTATAGGCGCAGTTTTATTACAACTCAATAAAGAGCAACAAAATTATCCGGTCGCATACGTATCACGATCATTAACAACAAACGAAAAAACTAATGGAATATCAGAATTAAAAGTTTTAAAAGTGATTTGGAGTTTAGGCTACTTACGACATTTGATTTATGGACAACCAGTTACAATCGTGACCAACCATGCTGCCATCTGCTACCTTAAAAATGTCAAAAATCCAACAGGACGTTTTGTTTGCTGAGCCATAAAATTCGCAGAGTACAATTAGGTTATCAGGTACAAACACGGTAAATCGCACAAAGACGCGGACACAAAATAGAAACAAATAAAATACCAACTTTTACTTTGCAATTCAAAACAATAGCGGAACTTCACCAGAAAGACAATTGTCTGCGCGAGTTTATTGACGCAATAGAACAACCGCAGAAAACGTCCATCGCAATTGCGCGTCGTGCTAAAGCATTTCCTATACAAAATAATGTGCTTCATAAGCAAAATACTATACTGCAAGGTAAAGATTTACTTCTCGCAGTACCAACAGAACTTCTAAATGAAATATTATATATAAACCACAGGAAATCACTCGCGGGCCATCTAGAAATTTTGAAAACGCTGCATAAATTCAAAAACCGTTATTATTGGGTTAAACTTCAGAAAGATGTTAAAAATGTTGTTAAAGGTTGTCAAGCAAAGAAGGGCAGAAACAATTGCCTACCACAAGACTTCCTACAACTAATATCGATATGATAACCGTTCCAAAAGATGGGGATAAATGTGATAGGTTTTTTCCAAGTCACACAATAAAGAAAAAATGTAATTGTAGTGGCTACAGATTATGTTATACGCTCGGTAGAAGCAAAAGCCCTAGTTAACCAAAAGGCAGAAAACATTGCACAATTTCTTTTATAAAATGTTATTTGTAGACACGGAAGCCCACAAAAAATATTGCATGATAGAGGAACCAATTTTTGTTCAAATCTAGTAGTTTATTTATGTGAAACCATGGGCATTAATAATTTATTTACCACCAGTTATCATCCACAATGTAACGGATTAACGGAACGTTGTAACCAAACTATTAAAAACTTGTTAGCAATTTATACAAAGACTTAACAGACAGATGGGAACTTGTTTGATAGTTTATGTCTACTGAACGGCATAACAACTAATAACCAAACAAATGTAACTAATAAACAATCTTAACGCAACAATTATGTTTTTATCAAATTGTTTGCATCTCATTAATAACTTTTTATAACGTAACTTAAAAGTCAATTTTAAAATCTGACTAATCAGACGTTTACTGTGATTTTAGTGAACGAATGGGGCTCATTACGCAATAAATAATTTTTAAATATGAAATTGTAAGAAATATATAAAACTGATTGATTAATTTGACAGAATAAATAAACTAAATTATTTTAATAATAAGATGACCAAAAGAAGAAATGTACTTGACCTCTTGAGTGCAGTATTTGCCTATCTTTATGTTTTACTTAAAGACTTTTTTGTAGTTATTTTACTGTCAGCCACGTAGGTGCACGCGAAAATCGAATAACAAAATATTTCAATGGTACTGAATGAATTTAGAAAGAAAGACTAACCCAACTGTCCTAACCCAATCATACTTTTTTTTAATAACTTGAAAAATAAGTTCTGCATATATAGACCGGTCAAAACAATTTAGAAAACATGTTTGAAAAGCATTTTTGTAGCAAGTATTAACCTGAAATTAAATATAACAGCAAATAGAAAAGTGAATCAAATAAAGACTTGTGTTATGCTATTAGGATCATGTTTTAATGAAGTAAAGTTATATTTTTAAATATAATAGATATAATAGATAAATAAAACTCATCACCAACAGGTGATTGCAATGTCCTAGCTACGTTAAGTGAACGTTGGATTAATATCTTATGGTCGTCTGTCTAACATCGTCGCAATGTATTTGTTGTTCTAAAATCAACAGTTGATGATTTCGCAATTGCAGGATCGACAGCTACACGTAGTCAACAAAACGTCCCACAAAAGACGGCTCGTTGTCCTCTCGACGTCGAATTCGGCTATCCGACCACTATACATTGCCGCCCGGACATTTATCGTATGTCGGGCTCGGATATTCAATGTCCTGTGAATGTTAAATATCCCGGACCAACGTCGGTGGAATTCAAACAGAATACAAACTGCAGTTATTGTAAATGTAACTATTCATTAGACAATATAAAAGTCAGACATCACAATCATTTTGGAGGAGAATACATTGCAACCATTTGCAACACTTGTAATTTGAAAACTCAAAAACACAAAATTTTGCCTATAATATTTCACAAAACTTGCAATTTGAAAAGTAAAAAGCATAATATTTTACTAATTATATTTCACAACTTTAGCCGATATGATTGTCATTTAATTATTGAGGAATTGGCCAAGTGTAATAATGGGGAATTAAATATTATTCCACAAACTACTGAAAATTATATTTCAGTATCAAAGCGTATTGGCACGCTCACTTGGCGATTTTTAGACTCGTACCGTTTTATGCCTTCCTCATTGACAAAATTAGCTGACAATCTACAAATAGATGAATTTATTCATACGAAACTACATTTTCCAAATTTAGATGACATGAAATTTTTATGTCGTAAAGGGGTATTCCCCTATGAATATATTTCAAGCTTTGAGGTGATGAATGTAACTTCATTGCCTCAAAAGGATAAATTCTTCAGCACATTACAAAATGATGGCATAACTCTGGCGGATTATGAACATGCACAAAACGTTTGGAAACATTTTAATTTGAAAACTCTTGGCAAATACTCGGACCTTTACTTGAAAACAGTTTTTATTTTAACAGATATGTTTGAAAAATTCCACAATTTCTCACTTCAATATTACAAACTTGATCCGATACGCCCAGATGCTATCTGAGGCATTCCGCCCGCATCAGGGAGTAATATGACACCTACCTGCTGCAATACGCCGAGGACATAGTGCTGATAATGTACGGAAAAAACACTCGAGCAATGGAATTTCTAAAGTGCAACAGTTCACCAATAAAATCCAAACCTGGTTCAATGAGTGCCGACTCTACTCACTCAAACCCTAGTAAATCCTACCTGGTAATTTTCAACTGTGCGCCAAGCAAACAAACAAACAAACAAACAAACCCCGCTATCCTGCTCGACAATTCGCGCACTGACTCGGTGCCGTCAATTACATATCTTGGACTTGTTCTGGACGGCAAACCAAATTTTGCACAGCACACCGCTGCCATTAAAAGCAAAATAAACATTTGTTGCCTATCCTAGAAGGACAAAGACATTGACACCAGAACGGCGGCAACAAAACTTGTTAGGAAATTATTAGGCAATAGATCCTCTAACACACAAGCTGACACCAGGCTTCCACTCAAAGTTGGTCTTAAATCGACGTTGCTCAACCATGTTCGTTCTTTGCTTTAGTGTTAATCACTCCAACTGCAATATATTTTTTCATGACGTCCTTCCACTTTTTCCTCCTTCTTTTCCTCTTCTCCTCTTTTCCTATGTTTTGTCGCAATTTCGTTTTTGTATCTTTTTTTTCACTTATTAGGTATTATGTTTGTTTACCATCAACTTGTGTTTTTTTTGTAATGCTCTAGCTGTATGACCATTGGTCGATGGCTACAATCTGACCACTTATTTGGTCCCTGACATAAAAATATTTTTCATATCATTGATTTGAAAATTCGATTAACATGCTTCACAATTGAGGCTTTTTTGTTGGTATATGTTGAGTATAAATTTTGTTACATTTCTTCATTAATGCGGGAGTCTGCGTCTGAACTTCGTCGTGTTCGGACGTACCGTAAACCGTCGCCAACCGCGCCGCGCATCACTGCAGACCATCGCAGCACCACAACCTTTCAAGGCCGTCAACTCTTTCAAACACACGTTGCAAACCCCCCGCACGTCGCGTGCCCTCGCTCATCGCGCGCTCCCCGCTCATCGCGCGCGCCCCGCGCTCGTCGCGTGCCCCGCGCTCGTCGCGAGCGCCAGCGCACGCCCCAATCGCCAGCACGGACTGTATATCTGTCCGGCGCCAAACGCAAAACGCTCGCCTACCCACATACGCCGCGTAACCCGCGCACGTCGCGTGCCTCGCGTGCCCTGCGCACGTCACGTACCCCGCGCACGTCGCGTATCCCGCGCACGTCGCACCCCACGCAAATCGCGTTCCCCACCCACGCCTCATTCGCCAGCGTGGACTGCATACTTGTCCGACGTCAAACGCAAAACGCCGGCCTGGCAGGGGTTCCAAACCCGTTAGCGCCGACGCACGTACTAGCGGCTTATCATGCCGCCCGATGCAACCTCCGAATCGGAAAAGCACTCGAGCGAATCGTCTGACTGCGACCTTTCGCCCTCCACGACCGGTAGCAATGTCTCCAGCCGCGAATTAACGCCATCTACCGCGAACGACAGCAACCGCGACAACCTGGTTGAG
>JAODGE020028478.1:0-30024 GCA_027574965.2 Ecitophya simulans
GGCTGCCCCCCTGTGGCTGATGACGTCTATATGCACGCGTGCGTGCAGAGATATATAAATATGTAAGTACACGCGACTGCGCAGCGGTGCTGAGTGCGCCGCCGCCGCCGCACATGTAGACACGTACAGTAATGCGATGTATTTTTGTGGTGTTATTTGGTGTTTTTGGCAATGCCGTATTGTTTTGTGGTGTGACGTACATATATGCAGTCTGTCTTTTGTTCTACGCTTTGTTGTCTTTTTTTGTGTATTGGTTTGTGATGATACTGTTTGTTGTTGCTTGTGGTTTTTTTAAAATTTAGGTATAGCTAGTTTGCTATTTGGTTGAATTTGTTTGTTAATGTCTCGTGGTGAGAATAGAGATATGGGGGTTCCTGTGAAGTCCAACAGAGGTGGCTACTTGCGATGCCCTTTTAGCATTAACACTGCGTTTGCTGAACTGGCAGAGCGGCACGTGTTGTCTGGCAGCGGTGGTTCGGCGAGGGTGGGGTTGAGAGAGGAGGATATGGATGATGTCGGGATGGGTGTTGATGGTTGTCGGGCGTGGACGCGTGCTGGTGTTGGGGCGCGGTCGCTGACGACAAAGGAACGTCATGCGCAACAGGTTCTAGCGGAGACGGTGTACGGCAGCACTTCTGTCCCCGCGGATAGTGCTGATTCATCGTCTGGAACTCAACAGCGTTGTTTTGGTGTGGATGGGCGAGATCAAGAGGCCCTTCAGCAGATGGTGCCGCGACATGTGAGACGTGCAATGAAGCGACAGAGGAGTGGTAGTGACTATGGTGGCTGGGAGTCGGCAATGGATGTGCCGATGTCTGCAAGGGTGAAGTCTGCTGAGGTTGTGAAGGATAGTGGGGCGAGTGGAGGGGGGGCTTGCATCAGTAGGCCAGCTGGTCCCGAGGAATTTGGCCGAGTAGCATCGTCTGGCAGCTCTGCTCCAGTAGTTGTTGAGAGCCGGTGTACTCGACGTGGTGTCAACAGGGATTCACGAGTTGGAGGGCTTTCCCCTGTGCTTCCGGCTCCCACTGACGCCCTCCATCCTCCATCTCATAGCGGAGAGTCACCGAGTGCTCACTCGGGCGGCAGGTTGAGCAGCAGTAAGCCGCTGAATCGCATGCAAAAGCTTGCTGCTAAGCGGGATGCCGTGCTGTTTGCGAAGAAGAGAGGGTAGAATGGGAAGAGAGGAAACGAGGAAGGCAGTGTGACGTGACACAGCGATGAGGAGCAGCTTTTTGTTTTACTAGCTTCGATTCCCCTCGAAGTCTGGATTGAATGTGAGGTGTGAGGAAGCAGAAAGTAAGGGAGCGCCGGGATACTATGCAAAGGAGCGGTGTGATCTACTGCTATAATGGGGCATGCCGTGATAATGATAATCGATATCCTCTTCTAAATGTGGTGAGGCAGGTGCGTATGTGTGTGTGTGTGTGGGGGGGAAGAGGAGGGCTTGTTAAGACGCCTTTGTATTAGGCACAGAGAAACTGGGAGTATTGACAGTCTATTGTATACTGCATCACATAATCGATCAAAATGGCCATTTTTTGTTGTGTTGTTGCTACCTGTTATGCATCGCTTTCTGTGTGCCTTTTATGATTCCATTTTTTTCTAAGTGCCCGATTCATATTTACCCATCCATTTATCCATCTATTCATCCTCCCCCTCCTCTTACCAGCCGTGTTCCTCTCTATTTATTGGAACCTGTGCTGCATCTTATTCTAGACACCAGCTAAATACAGAAAAAGAATAAAGTGTACATACATACCCGGTAACTTCAACAAAAAATGAAAGATGTTTGTCAACGAAAAAAAAAAACAATGCAGCGGCCACTAAGAACGGCTGACAGCTTCTTTCCCACTCCCCCACTCTTCAATTCGCGATACTTGTGGTAATCTCAAAACAACAACAACAGCAAGATCCTCCATCTTTCCCTCCTTTTGATTATATGATTTACTGGCTGCTATTTGTTTTGTGGGCCTTCTCAATACGGTTGTTGACTGGCACCTAGGTACATAGCAAAGGTGAGAGAATACAGTTGAAGACGGTGTGCTGGTAGTGGGCGTTGCCAAGGAAGCCTTTCAGTCTCCCCATTTACAGATTCCACCAATTGAGTTTGAGCTTGTTCATTATTATTAGTAGCTTCTCCATTGTCATCATTGCCACACTCCTCCCCTCCCTGCTGCTCCGTGTGAACGTTACGTTAGTAGCTTGGACAGAAGGGACTGCTGACCGCTGCTTTTCCCCCTCTCTTTGCTACAACTTTACCCCCCACCCCCCCTCCTCAGCCAGCGACGCCATGGTGAAACTCGATGTCTCATTGCTCCGCTTCATGGAGGGCGAGGACTTCCGTGTCCTCACAGCGCTGGAGATGGCCATGCGCAACCACGACGTGGCCCCCACCGCACTGGTGGAGCGCATTGCTCAGCTCCCGCATGGTGGGTGCCGCAAGCGTCTCCAGACGCTGCTCAAGCACAAGTTCATTCATCACGAGAACACCATGTATGATGGCTACGCGATGAAGTACGGAGCTTATGATTACCTGGCCCTGCGCACACTCAGCAAGCGCGGCACCTGTGTCGGCGTCGCGCATCGTATTGGGTGTGGCAAGGAGTCCGATATTATCCTCGTCCAGGATGAGTCCGGGAATGATTGTGTGCTCAAACTGCAGAGGCTGGGTCGCTGCTCTTTCCGCACGGTTACCCGCAATCGCGATTATAAGGGGAACGGCCGCACGCGCCGCGGTGAGAGCTGGTTTTACCTCTCACGGCTAGCCTCCCAGAAGGAGTTCGCCTTCATGAAGGCCCTCTACGATGAGGGATTCCCAGTGCCCAAGCCGATCGACCAGAACCGCCACGCGCTTGTGATGGAGTTAGTCCCCGGCGTCCTGCTAAACAATATCTCGCAGCTGCAGGACCCAGAGAAGGTGTACCGGCGTTGCCTAGAGCTGATGGTGAAGTTAGGGGAGGCTGGTCTGGTGCATGGCGACTTCAATGAGTTCAACCTCATGATCACCGCGGAGGAGCGCGTCGTAGTGATCGACTTCCCGCAGATGGTCTCCACAAATCACCACAACGCGGACGAACTATTTGACCGCGATGTGCACAACATGGCCAACTTCTTCCACCGACGATTCAAGGTGGACACTCAATGGTACCCCACACTCGAGAAGGACGTCTTACGCAAGAGTGACCTTGACAAGGTGGTGTATGCTAGTGGCCACTTTACGCGAAAGAACCAGGAGGATTTGGAGGGCATGATGGAAGAGGCCTTTGCGAAGCAGAGAGCCAGGGAGGACGGCGAGGCCTCGGACAGCGACGACACCGAGAGCGGCGATGACGATGATGGCAGTTGTGCGGACGAGGATGACGAAAATGCCCTTGATGACGTGAAGGCGGCAGTGCAGGCGATCCTTGTAGGCGACGGCGACAGCGATGAGGCACTGGTTGACCAGGACAGTGAAGGTGGCTCGCTAGATGAGGCCGTGGAGGACGCGCGCCGGGCCCGCGGCGAGGCACAGGTGAGACAGGATAAGAAGAATGCCAACTTCCTTCCTGGCGGCGAGATCAACGAGGACCATCTTAAGAGTCAGATCCGCAAGATCATTCGCCGAAAGGACAACCACCAGTTCAACAATAGCCTCCACCGCAACGCACAGAAGGGCCATCAGAAGCAGAAGATTCAACGTCAGCTGAAGAGCGCTGGCGGTGGCGGTTTCTTTGATTAACAGCCTCCCTTTCTTGATGGTTATTCATGAGTACTGTGAAGAGGAGGTTGCCAGTTAGTATGTGTGTGAGCAGCGCAGTTGGGAGGTGCCAGTGCTGGTGTTGGCGTGACCCTGGTGGGCACGCTGATGCACCTCCTTCCCTTCCCCCCTCTAGCACTCCTCTGTGCTTCCTTCTCCTACTTGTGCTCGCGATAATGTACACACACACACGAATTGGCACTTGCGTATGTGTGTGTGTGTGCATGCTGCTCTATTCTTTAAAAAAAATATTCCTTTTCCTCCCTGAACGACAAGGCAAACAGGTCAATAGGACTGTAAGTATAATACGCGATTAATGCTGAGTGGCGTTCCTAATAGAGGATGAGGCGAGAGTGAGGGTGAGAGAAATAGGTACAATGGGTGTATGAAACCCTCAACGTTAGTAAAAGGAGCAACATCGGAGCGCAATTCAGTAACACACACAAACACACAAAAGAGCGTATTGCCAATGTGTCGCTCATTCACTGGGTGTACATCACATCTGCATTCACAGCTGTGCGCCAATGGGGATGCTGTATCGCAGTACGTACGCACATTCCGATGACAAGAAGAAAACAGAACATCCATTTTGCTTATTTCCCCTTTTCTATTACCGTCCCTCTTCTTGTCTGTTCTTAACTTTTGTTTTGACAACAATATGCCCATGCGCGCTAGATTAAGCACCTACTAAAGAGAAAAAAAGTAGTTTAGCACATAGATAGATCCACCCCTCCCTGTACCCTTACATTCTTTTCGAGTGCAGACCCATATATACAGGAAAAACTATATATATATATATATATATATAGGAAAATATTGTCCTTGTCACTAGGTTTTCCTTTTTTAAAATTGTTATTGCCTTTTTTCAAACGTTAGAGTTAAAACCGCCATCGCAATTCGTACTTCGTTAGTCCAGCAGACATTCTGATTAAGTAGTTTACCAAGTGGTGGTGGTTCACATAGCTTCTCACGACCGAGCAAATACACACACATATATTTATATATAACTGCGTCAGCACAAAGGCGAGGGTTTTCATCGCCCTTACTTTTTTTTTTAGGAACTGCCACACACAGACACACACACACACAAACATCAGATTACTAGAGAGCCCAGCGGCGGCAGCAGCTACAGAAGTGGCTTGTGGCAGAGGCTGTCCCCCCATCATTGTAACGAAACAGCCCCTATACCTTTGTCATTAGCGAGACACCTCCTCTCATAGAGTGAAGAGTATTATTCATCACAAAAGAGTGAAGAAAGGAAACGAAGGAGAAGCACCGCCTGATTGCGTTGTCTTTTTTCACACTCTCTGCCCCCCCCTTCTGGGCACAAGACAACTAACACCGATATATAGTCACTGACGAGGACTCAACAGGTGCTCCCAAGCCCTACTCAACGATTCTTTCTGCAGGTGGAGACGTCATGTCGTGCCCACAGAAGGGGAGCGCAGCTGCCGGTAACTGCGGGATGTTCCGCGACCTCACCAATCGCTATGTGAGCGCAAACAAGGAGAACATTCCTCCGCATCTCCTCCAGCAGTACCACCAGCGAGCAATGACCCCACGCGACACCAGTGCTGTGGATGGCGAGGCTATGGACAACCGCCGGAGTGCCGCAGAGGGCCTGTGCTGGACCCACAATGAGAGCACCACCAGCCTCGCCCTCACCCCCGGGCGCTGCACTCCGTCCTCCAAGCCAGGCGGCGCCGGCAGCCGCGCCGCTGCCGCCGATCGCTCTCCCGGGCAACAGCGCTACAGGTCACTGTTCGGCGTCACTGGCGGGATCACGTCCACTCCGCAGTCCGCCTGCAAAGGCCGCGGGGGTCATGGCAGCCCTCACATTACCGACGTCTCGTTCCGCAGCGACGACATGACCTTCATTTTGAACACTACCCCATCGCTGAACGTGTCGGCATTTGACGAGACCCCAACACGTCACTACGGCGGCGGAGCGTGCACCTTCCAGATGACTGTGGACGATGTGATGGACACCTATGCTGCTGGGCCCCAGTCGCCTGTCTCCCCCGTGATGCCTCCCATGCCGGAGGCTTGTGCCACAGAGATGTCCTTCTCGACCACCATCCCGCTCTCCCAGCGGGCCACCACCACAACCACCATGCTGACTGACAGCGCCTCCCGCCTCCTCCATAGCCAGACAATGGTGCTGTCCGGAAATAATGCCGCACCTCCACTTCCCCCAGTGGACGCAGCAGAGACCATCAGAGACACAGTTAACGCCGCATTCGACCCCACCGTGGTGACAGAACTCCTTCTTCCCTGCACCGTCTTCCACGACGATGACGACGAGATGGAGGTGGCAGATTGCGATCACGTGGTAGCCCCCACAAAGCGTCACGCCACGGAGGTGGTCGCGCCCACTCACAGCGACGCCAGAGCTAATCCGCACGACACCATCACGAAGGTGACCGCGCAGCCATTTGTTGTACAGGGCTCCAGCATCACTGCCCCTCTACCACCACCGTTCCCCGACACTTTTCGGTGCCTTGCGGGTCCCGGCCACTATGAGGACCGCCTCTTCGCCCCACCCTCTCTCGGCTCTCCCCACGCCGGTGTGGACGCCATGCCATGGAATGCGCAGCAGCGTAAGCGCAGCGGCAACCATCACGATGACCCCACGTCACACTCCGCGAACCTGCAGGCTACGTACGCTTCCGGAGATAATGAGGCACCTGTGGCTGGCGCCGGTCAGCCATCTTCCCGTCGAAGCAATTACTTGCCAAATATGAAGGCGGCGGCGGGGTCGCTGATTGCCATTGGCGGCAGGAGGGTTCCTGTGGATAAGCTGCACCTTCTCAAGGCTGGTGGCGGCCGTGACGAGGTGCACGAGATGCATGGCCCCTCAGCCAGACGTCTTCCCACTGCCACACTGCACACTGCCATCGTACCCTCCTCGGCTGCTCATCCAGCAAAGCCTCACCAGCAGACAGCCGCTCTGCCTCACAGCTCTCAAGGTCCCTCCTCCAGGCCGCTCCCTGGGCAGTCACACGCAACTGTCCACCAGTACCGCACCCCCAACAGCGACCATGTGAGCAGTAGCGATGATGCTAACAGCAGCAGCTCCATAAATGTGCTCAGCGAGCGAGGACGCCCGTCATTCTCAACATCACCGCAACCTGCCAGTACCATGAACCACACCGTGACGGCGGCGCCCACTCTTCCGGTGTCCTCTTCTATCGATGCGAACTTAGTTGTGGTGCTCCAGTTCACAAAGGGCAACACGATGTGCTTCAGCTGCAATCACGATATCACAGGTCACCCCGCGCTTAACGGCTACACGAGCGTCTCTCCGAGATCCACCTATCCACTCGATATTCACGTTGGCCGCTCTTACTTGGCTTACATCGACGCGGCCCGCAGCCCCTGCGACAACACCGCATTCGAGGACGTTGGCATATGCGTGCAGGTTATTCCAACTCAGGGCACAAGGGGCAACAGAAGCAGCCAGCACACTGATGGGGTGATTCTTCGCCGCGCCGATGTTGTCCGCAACATCCGGGACGCCGCTCAGCATCGCCAGATCCTTCAGCGCCAGGCCGACGCCTTCGCACAGTGCGAGCGTCAGTTCCTCTTTCTCAACCTTCCATTTCAATTGGAGGGGGTGCACATGTCATTCGACGCAAAGATCTGTGTGGTGCATTATCACATTGTTGCCAAGGAGGACACAAGTGGACATCCAAACGTCTCTCGTCTGCTGCGTGTGCTTCAGCACGAGCTTCGCTGTAAGGTGTGCTTGAAGCGTGTTCCTTAGGAGTTGGAGTGCCCTAGCGTCTGTTTGGTCTTTTTTGTGGGGGCTTTCAGTTGTTGACCCCACCCTCCCATATTACTGACGATTAGAAGCTTATTGGTTGACTGTGTGTGTGTGTGTGCAGTTTATCTGTGTGCTTGTGTTTCTTTTTTTGTGCCTTTGAGAGAGAGAGGGAATGAGAGCGAGTTTTCTATTATATATATGTTATCTGTTTTATGTTCTTATTATCTTCAGCTAAGTCCCCATTCACCTGAGAGATGGAGACAAGAAAGAAACAGGCGCGAAGTGCCGGTGGCACATGCAGAACGTGAGTTGTTGGCATGTCATTTAGTAAAAAAAAATATAATGTCACGCCGTGTTCCTACCTTAGCTGGACATCTCGGCAAGCGCTCTTACTCTGCTTACCATTCTTTGTCGCTCTACTCCACGTTCGTGTGGTTTGTGAAGAGGATTGAATGGTCGGGATGCGGCTGGCCGCTGGTTGGGTGCGTGCATGAGTGCGTCTGTCTGCCTGTGCGTGCCTGATCATCCAGATGTCTCAGGGGTGACTTTGACACAACAAGGCACGCGGGGACACTCGACCAAAATTTGTTCTAAGCCGGCACTTGCTGAGGTGGCGCGACAGCCGACCAAAATGGGACTGTATACATCTATATAGATATATATATATAGTACGTACGGACATCAAGTAACATCCATCAGCACTGGTATTCGCTTGTTGTTTTTGTCCGCTTGCATCCGCATCGTAATGCGCATGATGTAGGCATATATATATGGCATTTTGCAGGTCTGCCAAACAGTGCTATTTTTTAAAATAATTTTCCGTGATGTCGAAACAAAGCCGTCGTATATCTACATCCCGCACTTTCTCTACGCGTGTGTGTGTAAGAGAGTACGTCAGCTGCAAGTAAAAAAGTACCTATCTAGACTGAATTAAGTACTATTTTCTCCGCTTTTGTATTTTTGGTGTTTCCCAAACGCTTTAATCACATTCGTACTCAAAGGGGGGGGGGTTCATTTACGTGGTTCTCTACGAGCCACTACTTTCTCGTTTCTTTGATCTCATTTCGCCGTACCCTCCTTAACGCGCACAAAAAAAACACGCACACTCACATATGCACACACACACGCACCTATATAAACAGACACACCCTTACCCTTGCATGTTGCAGAGCATTCACCCTAGATTATGACAATTAGATTCCCCTTTTTTCCTTTTCTACTGTACCGCGGTGACAACAAGTATGGGTGTTTCATGTTTCCACTTAGTATATGTATATATTTATATCTACACGCACTATTTATTTATTTACTTTTAAGAAAAAATGTGAACTGGGTGGCGAGTCAGAAATAGACAGATGTGGCGCTCGCGTCGAGTAGTAAGACAGTATGCAACTTCCCCCCACCCCTCCAGCTTTCATGTGATGCACATATGTTTCTCCTTTCTGTCTGCATTCTCAACGGCCACAAGAAGAGAACAACAACAAAAAAACAATCAGTACTTGCGATGTCATCGTGTTATGCATGTGCCTGTGTGTGTGTGTCTGCATGTGGCAAGGTGCATGAACTCTTGCGTGCAGCAGACCGTTTTATTATTATTACGATTTATGGTGAGTATGCGTGTGAATTACTAGCAAAGCGCAAAGCCCCTTATTCCCCCTCTTTTTTTTGTAGTGAGCCTTCCCTCTCTTGTGGGTATTCGGACTCTTTTACTTTTCGGAAATCAGAGGAGATCATCCACCCCAGAAGCAGTGTATGGGTGAGAGCTTCACCCGGTTCAAGAGGGCGACTGGAGAGAGAGAAAGTGGGTGGCAGGGGCTGCTATAGTGTAGAGGAAAATTGCGCAACATCATCACTTCATATACACACGCACACACACATACATACAAATAAGTACATGTGTTTTTTAATTTTATTACGTCCCCCTCCCCTCTTCCTTCATGAGTAATGAATGATGAGAGAGCAAAAAAGAGTAGGAGGAGTGAGGAATAGACGACACGCAGTATTGGTTGCGAGGCTGAGCAGCGGCAGACAGAGAGTGAGAGAGGGCAACATAGTAGCGCAAGTAAGGGTACATGAACACGCATACCGAGGCCAATAAAGAAAGAGAGAGAGTGAGGGGTTGACGAAGCTGCATTACATGATTAATGACAGCAGTGCACCGCCTTGGAGTTGTGGTCTTCAAGTAGGGGAAAGAAGAAGAGGAAAAAGGGTGCTATTTATAATTAAAAAAAAAACATAAATAAATGACGGCTTATGCCAGTCGAGAAAAAGGGCAGCCAACATTATAGATTTGGGGTTTTCTCCCCCCCTCCCTTGTGCAGTGATTCAACTTTAGCTTTCGCTGACACCGAGAGGAAGTGAACGGTGCGATGTGGAAGGAACAGAAAGAAAAATATGGCAAAGAGGGGGGAGGGCACGAAGATACCCATATTAGAGAGTAGTATCCAGTGGTGTGTACACACTTGGAGGCTACAACACATACTTCATGAATTCCCTTGCTTTGCAGGTTTTGTTTTGCTTTCTTGCAGCAGCGAGACTCACGTCAGTGAATTTCACATTCAACGAGAGAGAAAGAGAGAGGTAAACAGAACGGAGAAAAAGCAGTAAGTCTTGATGTAATTTTCAGATGGCATGAGAGCGAGCGAGAGAGTTCAGAGGAGAGGGAGATGCGAACAAAACGAGAAGTGCCACAATATATGAACAACATACACATGCTCTCTCTATATATATACGTATATGTATATATATATATAGTTGCTCTGATTTGCTTGCTGCACCACATACCAAAAAGAAAAGAAAAGCAAACGACAAGGTTTCTCTGTGCCCGCGACCCGCATGGGAGAGCGTTCAAGCTTGAGTAGGATCTGAAGAGGAGGGAGGAGCACGTGCCGCCCACCCCCTCCTGACACAGAGAAAGACGAATTGTCTCTCTCAAGCACGTCTCCACGATGGGCGTCATCTCTATATTCACTTCATTGGTGGTTTAGGGGGATGTGCCCCACACAATCACAGTACAATCAAGTGGTGGACTCTACGCAAAGCAACTTTACCATATATATATATAGATCTCAAGATACATGTCCCCCCCCCACTCCTCCCACACTTACTTTAACTACATTGCCTCACACTTGTGAGCATTATGATGGGACTCTTGTTAGTAATAAATGCACACCTATAAAATACACATCAACAAAAAAATGGAAAAGCGCGTATGTCAACGCCTATGCCCCCCCGTCAAGCAGCAGCAGCGGTGGCAAATTGCTTCTTCACCCAACCGGGCTCACTCTCATTCACCTACATCTATTTGCATGGGAGCAAAAGGTGCTATCAGAGAGCGAGGACGAGGGGAAGGAGATGGCAACGAAACTCGGCCACCTGGGCTAACTGCACGCTTTTTTTTGTCACGGGAGCCGTACGCCTGTAGGTGCTTTGGCCTACCACCCCCTCCCCCCACCATTCACTTGCCCTCTCTGCATCTCTTTTATCTCCGTTGACCCCACCTTTCTTTCTCTCCAATGCCCCCCCTCCCTTTCTATTGCTCGCCGTCATGAGTAAGTGCCCTCCTAGCAGGCTGCTTCTGCCATCTCGCACTAGGCTCTGGCATACACGAATCATTTCTCTAATTGCACAAGTTAAACGTTTATCAGTGCTTCTGTTTTCCTTTTGCTTGTGTGTGTGTGTGGTTTATTCTCTTTGATTGCTTTTTGCCACCGCGATGTATAACAGAAACGGCAGCGTCAGTTCGGGTGGTGGTGCCAACTGGCGGGCCGGGGTGCCCACCGCCAATGGTGCACAGCGCCCAGTTGCTGGCACACGGACCGCCACCCGACGTACAGCGCCTCGTGGGAGTGGCGGCACCGCTGGCGCCCCCTCCTTACCATCCCTGCAGCAGTTGCAGCCTCGCGCTTCACTGCGCCATTCCACTTCAGCCTTCTCCGACGAAGCCCTAACGTACGCCGCCCTCTACGCTGAGCACGGTGGACCCACGATGACGGGCAGCGGGGTTGTCTCGGCTTTAGCGGGGGGCGGGCGAGTGGGTGCGAGGCCCAGTGTGACCGCGCGGGAGCTGCAGCGCAGCCACGTGGGCGCCGCCCGCTCTGCAAAAGGCCGGGCGATACAGCGGGACTTGGACGACATCGCTGACGACTTCTTTGGGAATGTAGACTCGCAGGCGCCCCCGTCAGCAGCGCCCGCACAGCACTCCGCGGCGGCACTGGTGACGGACGCCGCCGACAGTCCGTATGCAAAGTTCAATACGGCCTTCACCGACGCGGCTGTGCCCAGTCGTTGGCTCACAGGCCCGGCCGACACCGCCGGCCGCCTCTTCGATGCAAGCAACAGTAATCTGCTGTGCATGGATGTCCTCGACACGGCGAACATGGCTGGCGGCGGGAGGGGGCGTGGCCGCGGGGGAGCGGGCGGCCACCCACTCTGTGTTGTCGGCTCAGCAGATCACGGCCTCAAGATCTTTGACATCGTAACGATGATGGAGAAGAAAAGCCTCTACACAAAGACCTGCGGGCACACAGAGTGGGTCACCACCTGCAAATTTCTACCCGGGGGGCAGGTGCTCTCCGGGGGTATGGACAGCAAACTGTGCCTGTGGGATTCTGTTCTGAGCTGCCCAGTGCGCTGCCAGGACCTCCTTGGTCACACGGGGAGCATTAGCCAGGTGGATGTCAGCGATCGTGGCATTGCTGTGAGTTCGAGCTACGACCGCACGCTGCGGATATGGAGCGTGGATGGGTTTGGCAGGGAGCTGGGCTGCCTATCTGGTCACAAGGCGGCCGTCATGCAGTTCGCTTGGTCAGGAACACAGATCCTCTCCGGCGATCGCCAGGGCAGCGCAAAAGTATGGGACATCACCACCTCCACGTGCCTCGCGACCATGGCCACGAAACGAGGGCAGATCGGCGCTCTCGGCCACATGCTCAACAGCGACGTGGGCCACCTCACCATGTTTGGTGACCAGGGCGGTGTGCTGACGGTGCTAGACCTCCGCCAGAGCAAGCGCCCTGTGCACCAGGCAGAGACCCACCCAGGCGGCGTGCTGAGCGGCATTTGTAGTGTCGACCACAAGCCCTACATCGTCACCTGCGGGGCGGACCGACGCATTGTGGTGCTGGACCCACGCCGTAACTTCGAGGAGGCCCTCTGCTTCACAGACCACAGTGACTTTATCTATTCCATGAAAACCTTTGGTTCCCTGATCCTCTCTGGGGCTGGGAATGGGTGGCTGCTCGTGCATGACACCACCACTGGAGGGTGTCGATACGGTCTCGGAGCTAACCAGGCCGCGGTGCGCGAGATCTACGCGATGCCAGATTACCTTGTTACTGCTGGAGATGACGGGAAGGCATCTGTATATGATTACAACGGTCTTCTCATGTAAAAAAAATATATGATAATATATGCTATCCCAAAATCACATGCACATATGAATGATTACGTCTGTGTGTGTGTGTGTGTAAATGTTAAGGCTGGCTGCCACACCCCCATGCAAGGTGACGTGTGGTAGCGCAGGGCAATGCAGTACGGAGTAGGATGCCTCTCCCAATATAGCCATCGCTATGCGCGGGGGGGGGGGCAGCCCATCCACAGCACACCCTCGCATGCACTTTCGATTTTGTTCACTTCGGCCTATGCGTATGTGATTGACATACTCAGCTTGAAGGGAGTACATTCTTGTTTGCTTAGTCATAAATCCGACTGCTTCATATATATATATATATATATATATATATGCTTTCGCTTGGTTTTGGTCTCCTATATAAGTATATTGATGCACCTATAGAGAATAGAGATGCAAGCCATACATGATTTGATTGTGAGACGGACCCCCTTTTCATGGTTTTGGCGCTACCCAGTCACCGCCACGCTGCTGTATGCCACATACGCCGCCTCGCTCGTCTTTAGTATGCTTTCGATCACTGACCCTGCCACTCTGCTGGCCGAGGGGTCCTGCGCACCAATTCGTGTAGTACTGTGGTCCCCCAGCCCGGCTGCGGGATCCGCCATGAGCAGCGTCAAAGCGACGAAGGGGTCTGAGGAGGGATCTCCCTCATCCAGGAGCGCTCTGGCGTGGCGGTGGATCCTCTGGGGGTTTCATTTTCTCTGGGGAAATGCCGTGGTGGTTTCCTGGGGGGAACTGCTGCTCGTGATCGCCTCGCTGACCACCTTTGCGGTGGTGATGGAGCGGCAGATGGGCATCAACGGAATGCTCTTCTCTGCGGTGATGGCGATGAGTGCCCGCTTACTATGGTGTGCCGTGGCGGTGGGCTTCTTTTGGCAGGGCGGCCCCGCTGGCTTCCGCCTGCGCCCCGGCCCTGGGTGGCTGTGTATAGTGTGGTACATTGTAAACGCCGTCGAGAGTGTGCGACGCGGCGCCGTTTCGAGACTCCGACTGTTCGGTAAGATACCTATTGGTAAGGGATTCCTACACCTCGCTATTGCTCTGCAGCTCGCGATGCGGATGGACTGGTGGATGGAGTTGGCACCGAGTTTGGTGGTTGCCTTAGTGATGTCCCTGCATGGGTTTTACAGCATTGCTGGTGCGGTGCCGCTACTGCCGCAGTCTTTGGTCACCTTTATTGAGCAGCAGCGCAGTGACCCTGCTACGTAGTCTACGCTCATGGGAGCTGCTGCACCACACTGAGTAGCACTTTGCGTGTGTGTGTGTGTGTGCATATTTTGTCCGGGGTTAGGAGGGTGTTCTTTATGTCTCTGCAGCAGATAGTCACAACCCTGCGTGTATACTTGCACACTCAAAAGAGAGTTTTTGAAAAGGTGAAGAGAGATGAGAACGGCACGACAGCAGTGAAAATAGCAACGTTAGGTCTGGAGCTCATCACAAGTATTATGGCGCTCTCAACGTAATTCCCGAATCCCCACGCGCCGCTCGCTCACTCCTTCTGTCACACACACACACATACACAAATAGGATGGCGCTTCCACCTTCGCTGTCCATTAACGTCTATATCTCAGATCCTCATCAAATTTACCCCGTTGCGTCTTTTTCCTTTCCTTCTCTTTTCGCGGTGCAGTTCACCGTCCGTGGGCCGGACTGTGGGGAGTCTTACGGCAACGTGCGGAGTCGTTTGGAAGGCCGCTCATTCATAATTATATGCACCTTTCTTTGCAAAGGGGGGAGTAGAGAAATGCGCTCTGTTTGTAATAGCGTCGTGCGTGGAGCACGGTATCTTCTTGACAGTCCGCTCCTTGGGCGGCCACGAAGCTTTGCAAATGCCGCAACAACACTGGGCGCGGGCGAAGGCACGTTAGCTACGGCTCAGCCGGCACACTCTGGAGGAGAGGAGGAGGAAGGGCCAGTCATAGGAAGCGCGACCAGAACTCCGACTGCACTCTACACGATTGGTGGTGCCAGGCTCCCGACTGCAATGGAATGGATCATGAGAGACAGGGAACGATGTGGAGGTCACAAAATCGGAAACAGAGGGGTAATCCCCTTCACTTTGCAATCCACACCACCTGCTAACCACATTGAAGTGCCGGCAGATTTGGGTTGGAGGTACGTCCATTCCGACCGCAGCACGGGTGACGCGCTGTGGTGGGACTTCTACAAGGCCTATGTCCGCGAACACCCTGAGGCTCAGTTGACCCCTGAGCGATGCCAGGATTATTGGGAGCAGGCAGCAAGGATAGACCCACGCAGCCGCAGTCCAGCAGTGGGGCCACCACCACCACTGTTTTACTGGTCCGTTGAGGTTGGCTCCACGCACCATTACTACGTGGCCCCTACGCCCCTATCATCGAACGCGAGGAGGCACCTTGAGGCCAGACCTGGGCACGTCTGGGTGCCGCTTCAGGCGCTCATCCACCTGCCCTTCGTCCCTCCCTTCGCCGCCGCCGGGAATGCGGAACCAACGCAAATGGGCTCGGGGGCTGCCGCTTCCCACCGGGCTGACGATGATCAGACTGTGCTGGTGCCGAAGGGTCTGCACCCACCACAAGCGTACCCGTACTTGCAGCAGTGTCTTCATACGAGTGCGAAGAGCGGTCGGGCGAGCCACCTCGACGCTAACTCCACCGCCACCACCTACCCACACCGCAAGGGCATCACAGGTACCAATGGTGGCGTGCGAAAGCGTTTTGCAACGACTGTACGTTCCTGGAGAAATGTTATCAGTATTTTTGGAACCAAATACATCGATGTCAATGACACTCATATGGCCACCCTGTTTGATTCAACGACGTGCAGTGACCACGTCATCCCACTCACTGAGGATGGAGAGATTTTCTCTAAAGCCATACCGGTCGTTCGAGCTCTGCCGAGGAGTGGTCATACGTCATCACAACTGCAAGACGGGCGGAGTGACACCGGTGACGCCTTAGGCGACCACTGCGTCACAGCGACAGGGAGAGGACAAGCAAGTCACGCGACTGCATCCTATCTCACAGAATGTGAGCACGCGGTGAGGGAAGCGGTCGCAGCGGCGGAGGAAAGCGGATCAGCCACAACCATATGGATGCAGAAGGCCCAGGCATTGCGTGCTGCATGTGGCTCGCCACTGTCCCCCGCAGCGGCTTTTTGTGTGGACGATACGAACCCCCAATGCCCTTCGTCTTTTTCAGAGAAGGAGTCCATGATTGCTTTGTATAAGGAGCAGCGGGACCGTCACTCCAAGTTCCACTCCCCGTATTGGATATACACGGGCACCATCCGTGAGCGATGGGGTGTTGATGCAGTGGCGGGGGCAAGACCGATAACAGTGGACAATCGCACTTATGTGAACGCTGAACAGACAACAGATGCGTCACGATTCAACAGTACAACGTGTACACCGCAGCGGATTCAGATGATTTTAAGTGCTCGCGGCCTGTTGCACTGTGATTGGTATGTGTCACGTAAGCTGCATCACGTTGCTAGCGCCATCATTGACGAGGAATATGCACGCGAGGTGAAGGGGACCGAGCAACTTCTCCGCGACGCACGTGCTCTCTACAATCAATGTAACCTGTGGATTACCGCGGACGTGGCAAGGAGTGCGTCGTGGACTTTCAAACCACAGGCAACCATTGTCGAAGTACCAATAGAGGTGGTGCAGCCACTTTCATCCACTACAGCTCACAGTAGTTCCAGTGCTGCAGCGGTTCCTGACGGTGACGATGACAGCATGTGGGCAGCGGCAGCTGCTTCGACCACACCTGAGCAAGCGTGGCGCCAGCCTTTCCGCCTCCTTCCTTGTGAGGAGGCGGAAACCAGCGTGTTGTCGATAGAAGCCGGAGTGACTTACCTCATAAATGCATCGGACATCAACGAGCGAGAGGAGCTGGTTTTTGTACTGTCCTACTCGCCAACGATCTACTTTTCCCGGATTGGGACGCCGTGCAACGACGACCCTCGGTGTCCTGAACACCTCAGCACAGGGGCGGAGGCGCACAATGAGTCCAACCAATCTGAGTGGAGGACGGCGAAACAAAACAGAGCGATTACTGCGCACAAACGTGCAGTTGTGAAGGCTCATTTTAGTGGTGCTCTGCGTCCTGCGCATCGACTTGACATGGCCCTGCTCGCACTGCGGCGCCGTTACGCCCCCGAGGACAGGTGGGCATGGGTGACCGAGCAGTTTCTTCGTGAGGAGACATCTGTGAAACTAGCGTCCTCGCCTGTCACGGGGCTGGAGGTGGAGCTCGTTCCTTTCGGTAAATCGAAGCTCGGCACAAGTGGTGGGTGCTCTGATCAAAGAGGCAGTCCTGTCACCATGTCGAGGAGTGAGAGGACCATCACGGTCATTAACAGGGGTGAGCTGTCGTGGCCTTCAAGGTGGCGTTCAAGGAGTACCGAGGGGGAGGCTCGATGGGTACGTCGTCGCTTCTGAGGTACTGCAAAAATATAAAGGGGTGAATAATCTTCCGCTCTCTCGCTATACACACGTTTGCTTTTAGTATTTATAATTTGCTTTATTTTGTTTATTCCCATTCTTCGCAGAATAAAAATGCCAATGCGTACTTGCAAAAAATATCGAAAGCTGGCTCCCTCCTCCCTCATTATCTTCCTGATAGTGGAGAGGGACACAGGCGATGGTGAGCAATGTGCATCCTGGAGCTGCCCTCCACGTCTCCGTCCTCAGACACACACACACACACACATACGGGGTCGTGGCTTCTCCTTTTTTTTTACGTTTACTTGTTCAGAGATATTCATTTACTGGTGAACTAGTTTTTTTTGTTTTCCCGACCCAAAGCTGCGGGCTGGCGGATGCTGGTTTCTCTATTTGGTCACCGCAACAGCATTGCGAGCGAAAATAAATACATAAAGCAGTGAGCGTAATTGTGCATTTTTGTGATCACAGGGCGTGCTGTTCCGATAAGTGGATGTGTCTCGGGAATGATGCTATCTTTCACCTTGCCTTTTTCCCTCTGTCGTATGCATGCTATCAATAGATACATATTTTTTGATTTGCTTGGAAGACGCCACCGATTTAGTGAAGTTGGAAAAAAACAAAACACACACAGCAAATAAAGGCGGGCTCCACAACGCGCGCACACACTCATCAACGAAAGGAGCACACACCCCCTCTCCGCCAGGTTACTCACACTTCTCTCCCTCTCTCTCTTTCAATAGATAGTGTACACTTGAGCAAGTGAAAGGGCGGGGCATTAGCGTGTACTTTACTCACACACACACATCAGCATTTCGGTTTTTTTTTCTCTCTTCCTCACTCTCACTCTCTCCCTTTAGTCATTGTAGTTTTACGGTGGCCCTCCTCTCTCGGATCGAAAAAAAGAAAGGAAAGGAACTTCACGCTCTCACTACTGTGTGTGTGTGTGGCGTGTACGTGTCGTAGCGGCAGAGAGAAAAAGAAAGGAAGAAGAGGGGGTGAAACAAAGAGAGAGAGAAAGAGAACATCAATACAAGATAGAAGGGGTCGTATATTGAACTCTAGTAGGGTGCTGGGACGCGCTGTTACTGCATATACCACATAAAAGACATACACGCGCACAAAGAAGGAAAGGTCCTATACCTGCAGAACAATAGAAAAGAGCTTCCCCTCTGATATTTTTAGTCCTTCGCTGCTGTTGTGCTCTCTCTCATTCTAATAGGCAGTGGTGGAAATGACGGAGCAAAGAATTGCGGTGGCGGTGCGCATTCGCCCGACAATTGAGCGCGAGCGGTACGAGCCCGTGTGCGCCCGCAAGGCCGATGACGACCAAACCATTATCATCAAGCCTGAGGAGAGCGCTGCGAACATGGGTGAGGCGGCAGCTTTCCAGTTTGATTTTGTTTTCGATGAGCACGATGATCAGTCTGCTGTGTATGAGGAGAGTGTGCAGGAGCTTGTGGATCACTCGCTTTCTGGCTTCAACACGACGGTGTTTACTTACGGCCAGACGGGATCTGGTAAGACTTACACCATCCTTGGAAGCATGTCCGATGATGGCACCGTCACTGCGCAATCCGGTATGTTCCTGCGAGTTTTCCATGACCTATTTACTTACAAAGCCAGCATGGAGGGCCGAATGCACATTATCATCACACTCTCCGCGCTTGAGCTCTACGTGGAGGAGGTGATGGACTTACTCTCTAGCAAGAAGAAGCTGAAGCTGCGCGAGTCGCCAGAGGAAACGCTGACAATGGGCATCACAACCGTTGAGGTACGCACGATGGCGGATGTGGTCAGCGCATTTCGCGTCGCCAACTCCTTTCGCTCTGTGACCGCGACGAAGATGAATGATAGCAGTTCCCGCAGCCACGCGCTCTTCTTCATTGATCTGTTTCAAGTTCCCACGGCCAACGTTCCTCAGGCCCCTACGTTCCCGCAGCTTATCGATGATAACGGCATCCCAATCAGGAACTCCGTGCCCGGTCTTGTGCGCTCACGAATGGTGCTGGTCGATCTGGCGGGTAGCGAGCGCGTGAAGCGCTCAGGAGTGGCTGGGCAGGCGATGGTGGAGGCACAGGCCATTAACAAGTCGCTGTCTACTCTTGGCACCGTCATTAATGCCATGTACGTTCAGAATCCCCACATCCCATTCCGCGAATCCAAACTGACGAAGCTGCTGAAGCCCTCCTTTGTGGAGACCACCTCGCGACTGCTCCTCATTGGCCAGATATCTCCACCGACGAACAGCGCGCAGGAGTCGCTCGGGACGCTCCGCTTCTGCGACCGCGTGAAGGGACTGAAGGCCGGCCAGGTCGGCGGCTTCAGCGACCCGGCCGAGGAGGAGCGCTTCCTTGCCTCACTGCGCACCAACGAGGAGCTCACCGCTGAGCTGCGCATCTTAGCCGTGCAGTACTATCACACGCCAACGAATCTGCGCGCCCTCGCGGCAGCCAAAGGCACCACTGCCCAACAGGAGCAGGCCGCCGTGGTGGAGAGCTTGCGCACCACTGGGCCTGAGAGGGTGACGCGGAAGGAGCAAGAAGCGCTGGCTAAGATAGAGGCAGAGGCAACAGCCCAGCAGGACGCGGAGGTTGAGCAGTTCGTGCTACGTATGAACAGCCTCATTGAGGAGTATGAGCAGGTGGCCGTGGCGCTCAAGAAGGAGAAGAAGAGTGCCAAAAAGCTCAAGGAGGAGTGGGGTGCTGAGCAGGAGGCTCGCACACACGAGACGAAGAAGGCGAAGAAGTACAGGCTGAAGGTGGAGGAGACCTGTGAGGAGCTCAAGGTGGCGGTTGCTCAGGCGGCGCAGGAGGAGTCGCAGGTAGTGGAGGCCATCGCGCAGGTAAAGGCGGCGCCAGTGGACGCGGGGCCCAACCAGACAACCAACCCCTCCCTCTCTGGGGCCACGGAGGAGGCGACTCACGCGTTGGTGGCATCCTTCTACGCACACGCGACGGAACAGAACCGCCTGTACTCACTGTACATGACGCGGGTGGCGGCCACTGGGCGGCAGCGCACGCAGGTGCGCCGCATGAAGCTGCTGAGCTCCACCCTGGTCACGGAAGGCACTCTGCTGTACGACATTATCGGCTTCCTCGTTGAGCGCGCGGTGGACATCGCGGAGGGCGACGTGCCTTCCGGGGCGCGGTGGAACTGGCACGACGTGGATGGACTCAGCAATCAGCTGCGTGGCGCTGATCAGCTCTTTCCGCCGCTGCTCCCCTCGAGACTACCGAAGCGTTCAGCGGCCTTTGATCCATGCAAGGAGGCCGCGCACACCATCACCTTCCTGAGCTCTGATGATAGTGATGCCGAGAATTCCCACCACGCGATGGAGTCGCGGCGTCAGAGGAGGATTGTGAAGAAAAACGGGGAGTACGGCTCCTCCACATTTGATGACCTGCTGGAGGGTGAGGAGCTTGGCAGAGAGCAGTCCGGGAACGAGGAGGATTCTGATTCCGGGACGGATGGCAGCTCCAATGACGAGGGGGAGCCGCCCGTGCCAGTCAAAACGGCGTGGATGGCCGGCGATCTGGACGGTGATGATGGCGCTGCCGCTGCTGCAGCTGGGGAGACGTCGATGGCGCCACCAGAGGAGCATCCACTCGCCGCCGCCACGACTAGAAAAAGGAAGAGAAGGAAGCGCAACAGCAGTGCCGAGGTGCCAGTGGAGGACGTGCCCCCAGCCCTTGCAATGGGTGTTGCTGGTGCTGGCGGTATGGAGGAGGGGAATGAGGAGGATGGGGGCATTGGCCGCGAGGGCACACCCAACAGACCACCTCAGAAGGAGAAGAGACATAGGAGGGGCCTCCAGCTCGCAGACGGAGCGGAGCACGATAATGACGCCGAAGGTAACCAAGCGGACACCAGTGGGGCTATCGCAACGCCGGTGAAACGGAGGAAGGCAAAGAGGCCGAGCGACAGCGCTGCAGGTGTGTCAAACGAGTCGGAGGAGGAAGAAGAGGGTGAGGAGGAAGATCGTGAAGGCGAGGCTGAGAACCCCAAGCACCGATTGAAGACAGCTCGCAAACTGACCAAGGCACAGGAGGGCGAGCGCTACCTGCAGCAGGTCTATGACTCACCCACGCTGGTGCAGGACCTCATCAAGTTCCTGCGCGTGGGCACCGTCATGCTCAAGCACGGCCGCCACGGTAAGCCGCACAGGCGCCTCTTCTGGGTGTCCACCGCACGTGGGAAGAAGGAGCTACTCTGGATGGAGCCCAACGCGCGCAACTCGGATCGTTCCTCGATCCACCTGGATGCGGTGAGCTACATTCAGCTCGGCTCGTTTGGCAAAGTGTTTAAGCGGTACCCTGTGTACCCGAACAACCCTGCCTTTTTTCGCTGCTTCACGATTGGGCTGAAGAGCGGCGGCCGGACGGTGGACATCGTGGCAGACAGCATGCCGGACTTTGAGGCGTGGGTAGTCGGGCTGTCGTACCTGGTTGGGGTGGACCCGGCCTGGGGCGGTAAGCTGGATGTCACGCGGGAGCCGGGGTTCGACCGGCTTACATTCTTCGAGTCCGGCCTCTGCGAGACGAACTATATCTTTCCATCGGACTACTTGGCTCTCAAGAAGGCCATTCAACGCAAGGCGACCAAGACGCTGCACGTGCTGGAGCAGTGTGGAAATGACCCTGTCGCCGCGCACGCCATTCTTGGTGGCATCCATCCACCAGCGATCAACGACAAGGGTGCCCTGTACTTTACAAAGGGCGAGCTGCGCTTTCTGCTGCCGACACTGGGCTTAGACATCTTCCGCCTCTCGCGAGTGTGGATACTGCTTCAGCAGATGAACCTCATCTATGATGATAAGTTCGTTCCTGCGACTGCTTTTGGTGTGACAAAGAGAGAATAAGCCGCACCCCCCTTTCCTCAATACTCCATTCACGCGTGCGAGTACACACACAAACGCCATTCACTGTCACAGAGCAACCTTAAAAGAATATTGTGTGCCTATGAATTTCTGGTGCGGTACAAATACACGCGACCCGTCGTCCTCCCTTTCTCATCCTCAGTCTTCCTCAGGCTCCCATGCTGGGTAACTGCTGTGTGCGTATGTGTGCCTGTGTGAGCACCCAATAGGCTAGCGTCACAGGTGGTTTCTCACCCCCTTCTCTCCCCCCACCTACCTACCTCTCCTCTCCTTTCCTCTGGAGCTGCACGCACTTACCAGGCACATATATGTGCTTCTTCTTAAGTTTTATTATTATTATTTGCATTCCACAATGAATATTTAGAGATATCTTCAACGACACCGTTATTCAGTGCTTTTTTTAAAAATTCTCTTTGCTGTTCTTCTGCTTCTTGTTTGCATGCAGGGTAATCCACTCTGACAGGCTTTCTGCTTCTTTTTTTTACACGCGACACTTGTGCTTGCATTGTGTGTATGTGTGAACGCAGGTGTGTGTGTATGTGTATGTGTGTGTGTTGGTGTTCATGTTGGTTACGAGTCGATATATCTAGCAGCATTAAAGCAGGAAAGATAGACAATAATTAAAGAGGGGGAAAAACACGCATAGAAACAGAGCAATCTCGAGGAGGAAAGCAAACAACAGGGAAAAAAAGAAGAGAATAATCACATTAATAATAATGTGTGTATGTGTGTGTGTGTGCTCTGAACAGTTGTTTTTTTTCCCTTTCCACCATTGCTGTTTTTTTTTTTCGCCCTCCTCAGTCCCCGCCGTCCGCCCTGCTCTTTCTCCTTCACTGTGTCCCTACCCCCTTTTTCCCCTTTTTTTCCGCCCACGCCAAATCACCACTCTCTGTTCGGCAAAAAAGGTGACTGAACGTGTCCACGAGATCAGAGATTGTATTTTTTTTTTTCTGGGCGGAAAGTCTGAGTGATGGTGATGTGTGCAAGGATTGAGAAGGGGTGAAGTTATGCCGGAGGCTTCTTCCTTGGTACCTGCATCACCCTCACTTGTGTATATATTTGTACATATATATATATATGTGTAGTGCTTATATACTCTTACCTAGCTAGTAGTAGTAAGGCACGTTCTCTCAATAATGTCATTTATTATTTTTAAAATTCTGAGTCGGAGGATTCATTATTTATTTTGCGGTTACTGACTTTTGTTGTTGTTATTTTGGGGATCGCATTGTGGCGGTAGTACCCTCCCAAAATGTCACACATTTCTTTTTCTCGATGTACATCTGAGCGCCATGTATTGACTTATGTTATCTTGTTTCTAATCAAACGCGCGTGTGTCTCTGCGTTAGTGATTGCTCTTATGATGGTGTAGGTTGATCTGAAACACGTTGCTGCGTGTGTCGGGAATGGAGAAAGAGAGAGGGAAGCATCAAGAGAACAACTAAAAAAAAGGATAAATTGAGTAAACGAGAGAGATACAGTGAGGGAATTAAAGAAATGCACATTGGTGTTCTAAGAGAGACTGTACTGGGAGAGAGAGGTGAGGAGGGGGGGGGGGGGGGGTAAAGGGGAGGTCTTCGTATCTCCAGCTGGGTTGCGAATATGCGACTATCGGGACGGGGGGTGAATGCTAAATGCCGGCTGTATTGTTAATTAGTTTTTTTTTTCGTTGTACACATACGCTCGTGATCATTATCATATATACATATAACAGCATAGATGTTTCTGCAGTAGTCTGTATGCTATCTTCTGTGTGTGATTTTGAGGAAGTGCGTGGATGTGCTCGTGCCAAATGGGCACTGCGGCATCTCATTACTTTTATCGTCTCCCCCTATGAGTACCTCTTTCTAGAGTTTATATTCCTGCGTCGAGGTATTGCATTATGTGATCAAGGTAATAGTATCAGTGTATGTGCGCCTGTGGACGGACCAAGACGCACATACACTCATATTATTGCCCCCAAACTCCTAAGAATCCCTCCCTTCTCTCGAATAATTAAACCGCTTTTTGTGTTCTTCGTATTTTGCACGGTAGTGCAACGCCATGTGGGAATTGCTTCCTTCTATTGGCTACTTGGAAGCTAGGCACCCTGGTCGTGTCGCTCCATTGCTACTGTCTTCCGTTCTGTGGCCTTTCTGTTGAACCTATTTCATCTTCGTTCGCCTCCATCCGTTTTTTTAAACGCTTTACGCTTCTCCTTCCACAAGGGAAGCGAGCAACACGAAAAGAAGTCAACTCAAGATATAGGAGAGGAAGAGAACAGAAAGAATAATTGTTTGTGATAGCGTAACAGCGCGGCCGACTGCCCACCACCTCGTTGCTCCATGCCGCGGGCTCTCTGGCCACTCGGTCACTCCGCAACAATGGCCTTCACAGGGAGAGGGTCGCCATCGCGGATGGTATTATTGCTGCTGTCGGTGCTGTGCTTTGCTCTCACTTTTGGTGCCGTACCAGCGCAATCGTGGAACTGTGCTGGGCACATGGTTGTTGCAGAGATTGCACGGCGGCGCCTGTTGAACAGACACCTCATTATGGCCCAGTCCATTGCATTTGCATTCTACGAGAGTGGACCCTTCCACAGGTCTCCGGACATGGTGCAGCTGGCGTGCTGGTCTGACGACGTTAAGTCCTGGCACCAGTATGCGATGAACTCGTGGCACTACAAGGATACCCCTTACAATCCAGAGGACTTACCGCTCCCACCACCTCACGCAGACGACGTCAACGTGGTTACGGTCGGCCGCAACATGGTGACGGCACTCAAGGCGGCAAACAAATCTCCGCAATACATCACCAACTTTGCCTTTGCTACTCTCCTGCATCTGGTGGCAGATGTACACCAGCCACTCCACGCCGCCGCCCTCTTCTCCCACAAGTACCCAAAGGGCGACCGGGGCGGCAACGCGCAGACGGTCTGGGCTTACGGTAAATCCGTGAAGCTGCACTCCCTCTGGGATGGGTTCTGTCAAGAGTTCAGCCAGCCAGCCAATCGGCCGCTCACAGATAGCGATTATAGCGGCCTCAGACGCCTCGCAAGCCGGCTTGAGGACTCATACAAGTTCCCAGAGGAGCTGCGATACACTTCCGACTTTGCCGTCATGGCGGAGGAGAGTTATGCCTTCGCCGTCAACACTACGTATTCTGGAGTAGAGGATGGCAGGGTGCTGACAGACGAGTACCTCGCGGAGTGCCGCGAGGTGGCAGAGCGGCGTCTTACACTTGCCGGGCTCCGCTTGGCCAACATACTAGGCTCTATCCTGGAAGACATGGAGTTGAATTACGAGACCGTGAAACGGTACCTGCATCGAGGCAAGCGGAGCGCCGCCAGCGGGCATTCCCATGCCTCAGAGGCCATGGCGACGCAGCACGACGGCGGGCGTGATTGGACACTCCTCTGGGTGAACATGAAGGAGTACGTGGATGACTCCATGACCACTACGCGCGTCTACTCTGCACAGGTCAGCAAGCTTCTCTACCTACTCCTGCTTGCATACGTGCTGAATGCTTTGAGAAGCTGGTGTCGCAGTGTGTATAGCTACATTTATGATCGGAGACAGCGACAACGTATCGACACTGCCCATCGCTGTCGCCCTGAGGATTAGGCATCCTCTGTGTAGGGGATATGAAGGTGTGTGTCTGTGTGTGTACTGGGGTAGGGATGCCAGTGTAAACAGGGAAAAAAGAGGACAGAGAGATTGGGAACGAGGGTGGGAAAGGAACAACATGGCTCAGGCTCCAGCTGGAACCTGAACCGATGCTCACCGTTTATTGCTATCCAAGCTAGGAAGGTTAGGAGTTGATACTGGGGGGTGGAATCGACAAAAAACACTCAGGTCATAACACCCAGTAGTTTTGGAGAGAGACAGAAGCAAAACAGATGAAGGGTTGGTTTTAAAAAAAGGCAATATACCCTCACACAAAAACAACAACCTCCCCGTGTAGTAGCAGTACCATGTTGCGTCGGCTCTATTATTATTATCATTTAAGAGAGAACTGAGCAGGAGGACGTTCCGTTCTCTTCATCCTTTCACTTCACCAGAGCACACGAACTCAGATTACCGCGTATCGAAATCTGTAGACGCGGTTGTGTGTTTTCGTTACGCTTATTTTTGGTCTATGTATACCTAATATATTCTTTCGGAAGAGGCTCTTTAAAAAATTCAGAGGCGTATGCGTATCCTTTTCACTCGTTTTGCTATTATCGCATGTGACCCACCATTCCCATTATGGGTATGTCTCTGTGAATGTGTTGAGCAGAGCTTGCACGTCGCGATCACGCATCTTCTCCAACGCAATTCTATGTTGACGTACTCCTGCTGAGACTCACTGAGCAGACATCATCACTACGATTGCCACCCTCGACACTAACGGATGCGGGGCTGACAGAGGTCACGAGAGTGGAGCACGCACTCAAGCGACGACGGGGCGAGAAGTGAAATCAAACTGTCTCTGTTGAGACTGAATTCGCTTCACGCTGGAATCTGAATGGTACCTCCGATTCCGCTTCTGTTTCTGTTACCGCTATACACGAGTGGCCAAACTTGAAACTCGTCCTCTTCACTAGAATTCGTTCATATATATTTTTTACTCTCACACGACAGGTGAATACGAGAGGGGCACGACCTCAAGTTCTGCTGTAATCACTCAATTATACCTTCAGTTACTGTATCACATTACATGGCAAACTCACAGCTACGCACGATACGTATTTCACGTTGCATCGAAAGGCGCATCATGATATATGATTGCACTGGTGTGCACGTATTTATCTAGTTGCTTTTCAATCTATCTCACCTGTATATATATATTTCTTCCATTTCCCTCTCTTCATTGTGTGCTTTTTAAAGCTGTATTTCCATATTCAGAGCCTTGCAGGCACGCATAAACCGTCTTGCACTCCTGTGTTTTGTTGTTGTGTTCGGTGATATGCGGGATGTGGAGTACCAGGTATACGCCGCACAATGAGACTGATCTTGTGTGGAGCTTGCCGAAGCTGCGTGCACTCACGGCGCTCATTGAGGGTATGCAAACCGGCGCATTGGCCCCGCGTGTGGTGCTCATGTATGGCCCAACAGGGTGTGGAAAGCTGTCCACACTTGAGGTGCTTCTGCGCTCGCGTCTTGATGACACAGCAGCAAAGGAGGGGCCTCCGATGCCTGCCGGATCCCTCCAGACGGTCCAGCGCTCTTCCCCACCAGGGCTTACCACCACCTCGCCTTCGTCTACAAGGGGGGCACCTGGGGTGAACATTAGCGTGATACACACTCGCGACACGCCGGCCCGTGCTTATCACCAGGCACTGCACCACATCCTCTCCCACTGTGCCGGGGAGGTGACCTCCTTTGCCATCAGGTCCATCTCCCACAACGAAATTGCAGCGGCGCGGAGCCTGAGCAGTGCCACGGTGAACGCACACATCATTAAATTCTATGGGGAACGTGCTGGTGATCATCTCCACCGGAGCACGGCAGACTTTGTTCTACAATATCACAAGCTACTCGTCGCTGCACAGACTCACGATCTTCGACTTACCGAGCAAGAGCGGACTGCGTTCTCCGCAGTGGCGTGCTTGAGGCGCAATCCAGTGTTTCTCATCCACACGTCCCACGACACGCATAGCGAGAAGGTTGACCTCCACGCCACCTTCCCCGCAGAGGTCCTTAGGTGCACATCATTGGAGATGTTCCACTGCACCCCCATCACGGAGAGGAACATGGCGCGCCGTCTTCAGGGCATCTTGACGGCGGAGGTGCTCCGCCGCGGTGCTGCTGTCGCGTCCTCAGACTCTGCGGGCACTGCGGCAGTGGCGAGGGGGTGGGTGCCTCCTGAGGTGAAGAGGAGAGCTGCCAAGGTTCGCACGTCTTTGAGGGAAAAGAAGGGCGCCTCGGCACCCGCCCTAACGGAGTGGAAGCGGCTACTCTCTGCGGATGAGTTGCTGTCGATTGTGCAGTCTAGTCAGGGCGACATACGGCAGGCCCTCATCCAAACGCAGTGGGAGTCCCTGCCCCGCATGGCGGAGTTGGATGGCTTCACACCTGCGAACCTGAAGGCCAAGGCCTCGGCTGCTGAGGGTGAGATTGAATCCCTGTACGCCAGACTGAGGTGGTCATCCACGTTGTTGCACGGCGTGGCGGAGGAAGATGCGAGCTGTGGCACCGGGGACGGTAATGAGGGTGAGGTGGAGTGCCTCCGCGAGGATGACGGGAACGATGACGTACTGTTCGTGTCTGAGAGCAGCTTCAGTAGGAGCTGCGACGATTCAAACATGAGCGCGCCTGTCACTGAGACGACTGCGGTGATGAATTCACCGGAGCGACAGCAACGACCGCGCGTGGGTCCTATCAGCGTCCTTGACCTTGTGGAGGAGGCGTACGAGGAGTGCGCAGACGTGGAACGTGGTGCTTCCCCGTCGCCACTGGCCACTTCTCACCACCGCAGTCACTCCAGCTGTCCATCGTCCCCAGCTGCCGCCGGGAAGTCCGCGGCGATGGGGACCACCATCCGTGACGAGTACCTGGAGCTTCCCCACGCCACCGCCCGCCTGCTCACACAGAGGTACGCTCTCAGCAGAGTCATGGACGCCCTCAATGTTCCGCCCGCCAGAGTGCTGGATTACCTCACCAACAATCTTCCGCACTACTTTGGTCCCTCGCAGATTGCGGCGTATGCGGAGACCGCCGCCACCGGCAGTTGGGCAGACTCCCTGCGACTGGCAGACGGGGTGTCGAGCGGTGGGTATGGGCGTGGGCGGCACCAGCTCTCTGAGCGTACCTCCTCCGCGGAGGAAGTTGTTGGGGTGGAACGCCAGCTCAGCCTTGTGGCGCTCTGCTGCTTCGATGTCGGATACCGCGCACTTCACAGAGAGGTCACTGTACCCAGGGGCTTTGTGCCGATGCGCCCGCCCCCCTTTCAGCGCCGTGCTTACCCACGAATCAGAGATGTCGGGGCGACGAGATCAGGATCATTCGGTGTGTATTCCGAAAGGTCCAGGACCGCATTCAGTAGCGCCGCCACCCCTACCGACACGGCTGCGGACTCCTCGGATGTCGAGCCGGAGACGGAGTGGCGACGTCGCTGCTTGGCTCGACTGTGCCCGGGGGGCAGTGACCCTTTCTACACCACCATTGCCGGCGATAAGCCCCGCGCTATACACGGTTGCCCATCACCGGGTGGCACGGGGTCTCGCCCTCCCATCACCTGCGAGGACATGGACATTGCACGTGAGTATTTGCCCGACGCCATCCACCAGTGTGGAGTGACCGAGGCTGTTGTGATAGAGTATTTACCATTGGCACAGTACATTGTCCTGGACAGGGAGAATGTGTCCACTGCAGTGTCCCCCCAAGTGCGCCAGCCTTCACAGGGACAGCCGTCATCGGCAGCGCGGCGAACGGTCTTCTCCTTCGCAGCAGCAGCCGCTGCTCCAGGGCCCACCACCACCCCGCCAGCCGTCGTAGGCCGGCGCACAACATTTCGGTTCTCCAGCGCTGCTACTCCCACCAACCCCCAGATGGGCAGTACTAAGCCCCCACTAAAGCGCCTGTGCTCGGAGTTGCGCTTCCACATACTTCAGCGCGGGGCCGCGAGCAAAGCAACCCTGAGAGAGGCGTCGTTCACACTGGGAGCAGAGGGAGGCACAGGTGATGATGAGGGCCACGATGGTGGTTTGGAAAGGCCAATGCTCCCGGAGGGTGACATTATTGAGGACGTCAGTGATTGAATCCTCCCGCGCCCCCCCTCAAACTGCTGTACTGTACGAGCGCCAGATACATATAGAGTCACAAGGACACTTACACGCACA
>JAODGE020028490.1:0-10049 GCA_027574965.2 Ecitophya simulans
TCTTGCCTAGTAGACGACGAAGTCACTGGTCTATTGGACTCCAACCCTCATTAATTATATTCAAAGTGTGAAAACCATTAACATGACATTTATCGTTAGACGAAATGCTTCGGTCCCCATCTCGCCACTCAAGCGGGTACTTAACATTCCATTAAATATAACGGTGCAGGTAGTAATAAATAATAAATAAATGAGCAAAAATCACTGCTCGATTTTAAGTAATCGTTGGATATCTTCGAACGTACGTCCCTTAGTTTCAGGTAGGCAGAAATAGACGAAGATCGCCCCGGCTATGCAGAAGAGGGCGAAGAACCAGAATGATGTGTAGAGACCAAATTGCACTGACATCGGCGAGAACGCTTTCGACACGGCGAAGTTTAGCAAAGTGCCGTAGGATGCAAGCACGCTCACGGCGGTACTTTTAATGTTACTGGGAAAAAGTTCTCCGAAGAGAATGTATGGGAGTGGAAGAAGGCCAAAGTTATATGAAACGATGAATAGGACGATGCCCGTCGTTGGTAACCATGCGATTGCGTCTACGTTCATCTTCAGGTAGTCTTGCATGAGGAAGAAGATTCCTTCGGCGATTAGGGCCACCGCGCAACCCAATGCGGATATGATCGTGATTGGACGCCGGCCGAATTTGTCCACCACGTAGGATGCCAAGAACACTACCAGAATTCGGAAACACAATTAGTTTGGTTGGTGCCACGCTTGGTAAATAAAAAGTCACCTGCGGGGAATTGAATGACGCCGAAAATGATGCTGGAAACTTCCGGCGACACCACACTGAGCGATTTATCAATGATAGTTTGCTGGTAGGCTTCGATAGCTACGCCGCCGCTGAATAATTGCAGGGTTTTGATGCCGACCATGATCAATATCACTTTGCGGAACTTTTTCTCCGTGAAGAAAGTTCGAAATGTTTCCTTATTTTCTAATTGTACTTTGACAGTTTGTTCGATGTCCACCAATTTGTGCTTAATGAACGCGTCGTCTGTGCTACCACTGAGAAACTCGAGGACTTTGCGTGCACCATCGTAGTCTCCTATTCTGACTAGATCGTGTGGTGATTCCGGCATGAAGAAGAATACTGCCAGGAACGTCACCGGTACCGCAGCACAAATAACCGCTAGGACCGTGTAGGAGACGAAAGGTCCCGCGGCTAGGATGATAAATGACGCAACGAGTTTCATAAACGCGTAGGATGTTCCCAGTTTGCCACGGATGTCGTCGTCAGCCACTTCACCGTTGTACAACGAGACGCACTGTATTGGAAAAGACGTAATTTTGCGAAACTCTTACGGACTGAATACACTAGACCAAATTACACACTTACCGTTGATACAAATCCAATGCACAGACCACCAATGGATCTGGCAACGTACAACATTACAATATTCTTAACGAATATGATGATTAACCACGGGACAAACAAGCACACTCCAGACGCGAGAAGAATTTTCCGCCGGCCGAGTTTGTTGATTAAGTACGGCTGGACTACGGTTAACGGTAGACCTGCCAGAATGAAAATCGCAACCATCCATGAACCTTCTTCCTGGAAAGTTTAAGCACTAATTATGCACCAGCCAATCAGAAGTGAATAATTTATATGGAAAAATTTCCATACCTCAGACATCGGCCGTTCTAACGGTGTATCCGGGCCAGTTAAAACCGGAAGACTCGGAGACGGCCATGATGAATACATCGTGTATGAACTTACAGCCGCTGATGCTAAAAGTTTAATGAAAACCATCACAAAGTTGTGTGATTAAGTAATATGAGTGAATTACCTGCCAGGCATGCGAAGTACTGGAAGAAGCGCGAATTCTGATCTTTTCCAAGCATCTTGGTCCCGTATACAAAACTAGTTGATGCACAAATACTCCAGTTCAATTTACGTGTTTACATGTGTATGTAGTGTTATTTATTTTTTATCTTTGATAATCGATTTTGCAGCTGCTTTCATGTCTATACACGATGATCGTTGGAAACATTCTCAGCCGAATAGATTAAAGTCGCGCTGAAATCTCATCAATAAGTCTCGTGGTTGGTATATTGTGATAAAAACGTGTTTCAATGTTAATAAAAAAAAATCGCGATAATCTATCAGTGGGCATAATCAGATTGATATCATAGTTGGTAACGGTTGATGTAGAGCATCTCTTGTTCGTTTACTGTACTGTTCTTCGTGTAACCTCTTCTTGATTCTATCTTATTGTTGTTGCAAATTATTTAGTTAATCAAAAGTGGTAATATTTTTTGAATCAGACTAAACTGTAGTGGCTGAATCCGTTGTGGCGATGAAATTTTCCAATAGGTTTGCATGAAAATTGACTCTGCCCACTTACAAAACAATTGACTCAAGCACCGACTAAACATCGGTTCAATGGCCATGAGCCTTTGGGCACTTCAGGCTTGTAGGTCACAAGTCTGCTGGAAAATCCATTAAAAATATATATGGATCTTGACATTACCACTTGTTTAGACGAACGAGAAATTTTGAAGTCAGAGCGGTACAAACTTTCTCATTGCTACCACTATTCGTTCGGAAAGAAATAGAACAATGCAACATAAAATGTAGTTCAGCTCGAGATCAAGATAAAAGTGCATACAAGGCGCTGAAAATGACAATTGAAAAAGTTGTCGAGAATATAGCGGTCTAACTAGTGGTTGGCGTTGTTTGTCACCGAAACCGATTTGGCATGAAAACTGGTTGCAAAGGCTGTCTTCTCTGAATTCCGGCGTTGTTCCCTTTTGTGGTACGCGCAAGCACGCCGCCGGATATTCCGCTGTTTATTTTTAACTTTATTTGGGTTTCAAAGTGCCGCCCGCTCTAAACTCTAATTCTCATCTTTCGCACACGCCTCACTATCATCTAACGATTATAATGGCCCAATTAACATGGTAGGTACTTACGCAATGTTTACTAAAGCGGAGTTCTACATAAAATGAAAATTCACTTTTGGAACTAATAAACAGTCACCGTGCGTAAGCATTAAGATCACTGCACTTTGCTAGACTAGGTATCGTAAATATTCGGACACTAATTGCGTGCGATATGCTCCCGTGTTACCGCATAGCTTTGCGGCACCTCGGCTAATGAAAGAAAAATGCGACCGCGCGACAAAGTTATATACGCCGATGGTGATGGCGGGCGACGTGATGCAGTTGAAAAAACTCTGCGCTATTTACCGGCATTGGCTTAGATTCGGTTTTTGCCTGGTCGCGCGGCGTTTTTATTCGATTATTAATTCGACGCACGACTGAATGAAGCCGATACGCATTTCGTCGACATATTGTTCTACGTCGGAATGCAACGAAGACTAGACGATTAGGCGCATTATCCTTGCATGTAAGGTTGTAGTCAATTGTGAGAAAGATTATTTGTTTTGATAAGGCAGCAAATATTAAAATTCTCTTTTTTAATTAAAATCTTACGACTAATTAATTAAACATCTTTGTAATTAATCAATGCAAAGAGACACGTCTCTCGCAATTTTTAATTTGTTTATCAATATTTTGCATAAGTTAATTGGAGCACTGAGATCTGGGACTGAAACTAGTTTCAGTCAGTTCCATATATTTGGTTGAGTAATAAGTCATGTGTGTCTAAAGTAAATCCTCTGATTTGCATAAAATTTAAACAAGTATGCTATACCATTAGAGTGCAGTCATTTGCAGCATTTGTTAACATTCTTAACCTTCGACAATGGGGAAAACCGCCACAGTTGGCTTCTCAACTGCAAATCTAAGCCAGCCGTAAATGCTAACGATGACAGATGATCGTTAACAATAGCTGAGAAAGCATCATTGATTAAATTGTTGTCATATGGAAACATAAACATAAATTTTTCAACAAAAAAAAGCAAAACGCTCGTTACTTATTACTCTACTTAATACACTCTATTTTCTTCGTAAATTTGCTAATCTCTATTTTGAATGATAGTGGTGTGGACTATAATACAACTATTTGCTCAATTGAATTTGCTCATCTCCTTGTATTATAGAGTAGTAAATAACTGGTCACTAAAACGCTTAAGTTTTGATCTTAACTGACGATGGTTGTATGAATATTTAATTACAATTGTGATTAGGTAGAAATTTGACTCTACGATCTATTGAGTTTGCCTATTCCTATACCAATAATATAAATATGTCCAGTAACTGTAGAAAAGTTAAGTTATTAAAAAGTTTAAACATTTATATACTAAATACCACTCTGTAGCAATTTAAAAAACTAACCTTATAATTGAAATATTAAAATTCTAGACCACCGTTCAAGCGTTTTATCGTGACATTGAGCTAATTCCTCCATACATAATACATGATTCATGTTATCCTCTTTATTATTTCATTTATTAAGTGAATAGTTTAACAATGACCCCTAGCGGTCTAGGCATGCTCGTGTCCTCGGTTTGGCTTAAAGTTTTGCACTTCAATTTCCATTTCGGCTACATTTATGTGAATACATCACGTCTACAACTTCCCGCGTCGCAACACTTTGGTCAAACTTTGTCCTCAAAACGTAATCCGCGCCTTCGTGACATGATCAACTGTCACAGCGTTAACATGGAAATGATCATCATTGTCCGGTATAAGTTTGAGAGGATATGCTCATCCAGCGTGACGTCCACTCAAGCGCTACGAGTGCGTCAATGGCATAAAACATTTGAACTATTTCAACATTACAAACACGACCACGACGACGGCGGGCGTCGTTAAACTAGGCGCCAGCGGATGTAACGAATTTTCTCGCTGCATAAATATCACACAAATAAATATTAACTGTGCGCAACAGAAGGGATATCGAATTGTTGTCCGCGGGAAAATGCGACCGGAAAAAAGTAAAAAAACAAACACGTGAATGCAGTTCGTAGGTCGTTTATTTTCGCAATTCTTGATCGAATTAGTCCACTGCGAAGCACGCGGACGAACGGGTCGTCGGTGTGGTCACTTCCGCGACAACCACTCGCTTTGGCACGCCGGTGAGCATTGAGTACAGTTACATCTTAGGCGGTATGTAAAAATTAAGAATACTTGTTTGTCGACTAGTCGCTTTAGGAATATGTCCGCACGCGTGCGCGCTTCGTGCGTCGTTAAGCTATTATCAGGCAGAGTTGATTTATCGAACTAAACTGGAACTGTAAGCAGCGAATCTGGACGCGGATGATTCGGCGATGGAACGCGTTACGACACACATCGAATGGCCGCGAAAAATGGCCACGCAGATTGTCTTGCAGTATCACAATGTTGCCGCGCCGTTTGCTCGCCAGGAACGATTTACACTACGACATTAATTACGGTAGGAATAGGCCGTTATCACTCACTGTAAACACTTTATAAATTCGTCTTCGTCAATCACACAAATGCCCAATGTGCTATTATCACAGCATGTCTCTTCTCAGAGTGTCTATCCCTTCGACATTTCCTTATTTACAAGATGGCCGCCGGCGTCGTTGTGGGTATACCGATAAACGTGTTCTTTGTAATATTTTTGCAAGGTGTTCAGCGAGCCTAGCATGCTGGCTTGCGTGCCTTTGCACATGCCGAGCTGCAAACTTTCCAGATTCGGATCGCACCGGACCGGATGCCACACGTGCACCAATCCGCGATCGACGCTCCGCACGATTGTCAAGTTGGATTTCACCGTTTTGTCGAACAGATTGACGTCTTCGAGGCCCCATCCGGATATGCTCGTGTTGAACCCACCGAGGAGGCTGTAATCCTGCTTGTACAAGCCGCACAAGCCGAAGCCGAACTGGCGCCACGAACCCAAATCTTCGTCGGGCTCGAAATGGGTTAAGTTAATGTCGTTGTTCTTGTTGTTGTTGCTCTCTTGATACAACACCGGATTGTACATACTGAACACAATCGGGAAGTACACCGACGCGCCTTTGACGACGTTGCGTCGCACCCGAAGAAGAAAATCGCGCGCAAACACCATGTCCACGTCGATGAAGAACATCAGTTCGTCGTTGGCGATTAAGTCGATGCCATGCTGGAGCGCCTTGCCTCGTGCGAACGTCTCGTTGACGATTTTCACAATGATATTATCGTAGGAGTACTTTGTGGTGTAATCGTTCAGAAGGTTCAGTGTCATTTCAAGGTCGTTCGGCGCTTGCTGACCGTAACGGTTGTTGGAGGGCGCGTCGTTGTTGTGCTCGTCGTCGTAGAGGATGACGATGAGTTTAACGTTTTCTTTCGCGTCCAAACATTCGCTGGCGAAGTGCGCCATGAAGCGCCGGAAAGTGTCATGGCGGCCGCTCAGCGGCAGTACGAAGTTGATTTGTCGGTCTTCCCCGGACGCACTCGTGAACAGCGTTGGCATGTTCTCGCTGAATTTAGAAATCACGTGGTTGATGAGTTTCTTGTGCAGCGCATTGTCGAACGACGAGGCTGCCAATTCGTGGTCGTCGCCAGCGCCGACTTCGCGAATTTCCAAACCTTTCGGGACCAAGCGACAACAATTGAATGTAGAGTTGCGAACGCAATAAATTTCGTAGGAATTACCATTAAACGTCAATTGGATGTACGCGTGGCGGCGCACGGGAACGGTCATCTTGTGACCACGGTATTTTTTGTAGACGAGCAGGAGGTCGAGGATGAGATCGACGCCGTGCACGGGATCCAAACGAAAGTAGCCGTAGAAGATCTCTTTGAAGTCGATGACGCGACCGCGCTGTTTCGAGAATTGGTTGATGATCTCCATCACCTAAACATTCATTATCAACGCCGAAAAATGAATTGAACCGTGCACGCAATCGTCGCTTATTTTTTGTCGTGTCATGAAAATAAATGCACGTAATTTGTTTCCATCTAAAGCCCTCCGGCTTTCTACCCACCTCTCTGACAACGTCGTCCAAGCCTTCCTTGACCGACGATCCATAGCGACGTTTCGGATTCAGGTCCTTGTAGGAATACAACGACTTTGAGATAAACTCCCAGTCTATGACCTCTTCTAGTGACTTCGGTTTATATCTATTTAAACCAGCGGGCTTTCCTGCAAAAACAGTATTCAAGCATGGCTAGTCGTGATATTATGCCGAAATAATTAGTTTATCGGGCGTTCGATAAAATGTATAATTGGAACTCGGTTATAGCTCAATTACGGATTGAAACCAAGTGATCAATGTCGTAAATAATGTCGCGACCTGCAACTACACTTTCCGTGCGTTCGGGTTCGCTCTATCAGCATTTAGATAAAAACGCCCAGAATTGCATAATTCGGCAGTTTAGCATGATTAGATTATATTAAACGTCAAACTGAATTTATCTTTCGCATTTGTACTTTGCTCTACGCTGACGAAAACCGAACAAGTGTAAAGAAAGAACTTAATGAGTTTAATCTGACGAGCCAACAAAACGACAAGCAAAGCAATATATTTTTTGCAATAAGACATTTCCTACCTAAAATATTCCCTTCGCCGAAATATCTGTCCTCCACATGGGGCGAGAGTTCGTATTGAAATTCCTTTTCTAAGTGACGAAGATTCTCACCCATTTCGGCGTAAGAGAGCGCCATGTCTCGGTGTAACTTGATACATTCTTGTTTCTTGGAACGCACACTCAATCCCTGGAAAAATTAAATAAAACGTCTCCTGAAATTTTATCTAAGAACCAGATGTGGATTGTACCAAATGTCAAGCAAGTCGATCCGTAAAACCTCCCTAAAATCGGTGTCAGTCCAAATTCTAGAATATAATTTTAGGTACCCGACCAAATTCTAGAATGGTAATTTGATACTTTAAGGGTGTTAAGTGTTTGACAATGGTTTCTGTGCGCTCTCGCAGCTACCCGCCGTAGAGAATCCAGCGAACCAAATAAAGTTCGTATTTGTCTTCCGACATAGTCAAAAATATTGTGCATTAATAAATAAATATTTAATGTATTAGAACATTGTATGAGTAATATTTTATTTTATTGTAAGTTAACTTAACTTAAGCACTCAAGTATTCAAAAAAAGGTCAACTACCTGCTCTGCAGCGCGATACTAGCGTGCTTTTAGCATTAGTGGGTAAGAAGAAGAAAACGACAAATATTCAGTTGGTTCATTGCAATAGCTTCAAGAATCGTTTGCATGTTATTCACACTTATGTCACTCCCATGTTTTCGAGAAAATACCCCGGACTCATGCTCCCAATAAAATAGTTGGTTTATTGTAATGTAGACAGCGCGAGAGAACCAATTTCTAATTTTTTCTTCAAAATATTGTTTCAAAAAAATAAATACAAACTGAAAATAGTTTAATATATTTGAATCGTTAAGGTTAAAGGCTAAGTTGACAATGAGTATAAACAACTACATAGTTGACGTACCGTCGATTTCTTGCACATTCACTACAATATAACTTACCGATTGACTTTTTCATCCAGGCGCCGAAATAACAATGAAAACATTCCGCGCAAGATATAAACAAAACATTCTTTTGTACCACGCTAACTAATATCATAATTATTTGATAATAAACTGCAAAACAGTCCTATTAGAGAAACTCTAGTTATTGTTAGTTCTAAGATATGTCCTAATCTAAAATGACAAAAATTATCACGGTATTTGAAGTCATTCATTTGAAGTCATTGCTTTCATTTTTACACACTAGAATTTTCAAGGTTTTGTGATAATTTCTCAGAAACAAATCGACGAATTTCTTTAATTTCCATTTCATCTTCGATTTATTCTTAAGAAAACCTCACTTTAACTTTTTATTTATTAATACTGCCACGAATTCCAAATTATCGTTGATTTGATTTGATTCAAACATGCCAACTAGTTATTAATGCATTTAACATTTGAACTGGGAAATATGTTTGATTACTCGCCTACAGTTGACACCATCCTAACCTAAAATTGTCGGAGGTGTCTCTTGATTTTACGTAATACCCGCAATATCAACTTTAGATCGACAGCCTAAACAAAATGAGCAAGCAAGTTAAACCCTACCACTATCGCGACACCCCCGACGGAGAAGACATTTTGAAGAAGTTATGGTTTGTTCTAAAGCCCGCCAGTCTGGTGGCCTTGGGCTTGGGCACCTGTGATGTGATGATGCACTCACATCCAAAGGGTTATTTGGCCACATTGGGGCGCTATGCATACGTGTCCATCCCCGTTATTGGCATGAGCACGGTGTTCGTGATTACCGCCAACCTGCTATGCAATTACCGACAGCAAGAAGACTACAAGAACTGGGTGGCTGCTGGTGCAGCATCTGGATTTGTTCTTGGTGCATGGCGAAGGAGCCCACAAGTTAGATGGGTGTCAGCTGGCTTCTTAGGCTTTGCTGGAGGAGGTATTGCTGTCAATGCATATACTAATATGTATATAACTTTACAACAATGCTTTGTTTGGTTTTAGTGAGCAAATACTGCTACCAAAATGGTATTGTTATTATGCCTGATCTGATGGTCCCAAAAATGCATGGTGGTCTAAAAGCAGTCAGACATGACTTTTCACTGCTGGAAGACAAAGTAGGGGAATGGAAAAAGAAATATGAGTAGAAAATGTTTAATGAAAGTTGTTCAGGTAGGGCTGATTAATTTGTAAATAAATAGATAAAAACAAGTAGTCTATAAAGCCAGGAATTTTTTTAACAAACATTCTCAAGTGATCTGTATTATTCCTCTCTCTATGGAAGATCAATGTTCTGATACAGGAATTGAATAAAATATGAAAGACATCCTAGTAAATTCATAGAAGACTCTTTGATAAATTTCTATCACATTTCTTATATATAATTATGAAATGGTGTATGGATGGTAATAGTTAGTTACTTGCAAATGCATTTATACGCATTTTATAATTTTCAANTTGGTTTACAAGAAAAACAAACGAAAAAAAAAAGAACTAAATATCAAGCTTTGCAAATGCAGGTTTCCCTTTATCACTTCCCGCATTATGTCGAGCCATGTGCGGCATCAAATACCGTTCCTGACTAAACGTCTTCCCACAAACTTCACATGCGAATTCTCCAGGATGAGTGTGAAGTTTAACATGCCTCTCCATGACATTTTTATATTTAAAATTCAATCCGCAAACTGGACATTTAT